>JAQZBX010089546.1:0-12622 GCA_029593785.1 Cabassous unicinctus
GATCACAATCCAGAGATCTGCTATGGGGTTTGAGGAATCCTGTGGCAGAAAGATATCACAATTTTTGGTTTCTTATTAGTGATGAAAAGTAACCAGGTCTCAACTTACTGCTCTTTGGCATCATGGAAGAAAACCCATCATTCCACCAAAAGGGCTGTGAGAGAGAAGGCACGGAGTAGGAGATGTGATGGGGCCCACCTTTGCTCCATCCTCTTGCAGAACCACAGACCTGCTCTGAGCACCAGAGTCATTCCTTTATTCGTGCAACAAAATTTGTCAAGCCCCCGCCACCACTCTGGCCCTGTGCTAGGGTTGGGAAACATAAATGCGTCTAAGACATGGTGAATGCTCTGAAGGCCCCGGCCAGCCATGAGTGAAGCAAGCTTGGAAAGAGATCAGGTACAATATAATGTGCAGGGTGTGATGGCAGAGAGGAGGGAACCGAAGGTGATGGAGACAGAGTAGAGAGTGATACATAAACTGCAATTGTCAGCAGCCTTGAGACAGCGGGACAGCCTCTAGACTCCTAAGGCTGGCCACTAAGACAGCGGGGCACGTCATCAGCCCGCACAGTTCACACTAACTCAAGAAACTCAGGAGAGTCAGAAGTAGCAAGAGAGGTCTGAACTAGAGAATATTTTCTTGGAAACTGTTTTAATTGTTGAATTCGTACAGTGATTCAAACAAATTGCCACAACTGTTTTCCAGCAGAGGTTCTGTAATTACAACATTTAATGGGGTGAGGGAGAAGGGGACTGGAAAGTGGTGGAAAGTGCTCACTCCATTATGATAGCTAGTTTTATTTGTCCTATCTGCACCTTAATCTCAGCACTGTGTAACCTGGTGGCTCTCACCCTGACGCGCATTGGACTAACCTGAAGCCTGTTTGGAAAATACTGATGTTCAGGCTCCACAGCAGATCATTTGGATCAGAATCTCTAGGGCACAGACGTCGGCTATGTTTTAAACTTCCCCTGAGTTAATCTAATTTTCAGCCAGAGTTGAGAACACAAGTGTAATTCTCTGTATCCCAGTTTTATCACATGCAAAATGACAGTAATATCTGTTTTAGCAGCATCTGAGAGTCATTGTGAGAGTCCAATGAAATAGTATATGTGAAAGCACCTTGAAAAGCATTGTTTTATGTAAAGGTAGTCATATTTGCATATTGACAATGTGTCGCAATCCTTTAAAAATAATGACTTCTTTGATTGTTGGTTAGTCTGTTGGTAGATTAGCTATGAACCAGGATCATATAAATTCCTTGGTATATAGTCAAAAAGTGACTGACTGCTTTTCATCAGCCCAAATAAAATTAGCACTGACATTGAGAAGCCCAAAGGTATAAGTTGTTAGTTTACTGTATCACAAAAACTGTATAAGCATCATACATACAGCTGCCATAGAAACACAAAGTACAAATTGTAGCTAATGTTAAGTTTGGCTGCCCAAGGAGCAAGACAGAAGGGAGCTCACATTTATTGACCACCTTCTATGAGATAGACACTTTATGTTTATAAGCTTTTTTAATGGGCAGATTAACCTACCACAGTGTGTTTTAAATAGCAAGTTGTGAAATCAATTTAGTGGATTACACATGATATTTCTTAAATGAAATACAATGGGAAAAAGAAGAATAAAATATGGGAGTGCATTAAATGCAGTAATGGCACATATTGTTTTATGAAATCTTTGTTTCAGTTTTACCTGTGTAAGTGTATGTATGTAGCATATTGCATTGTGATATAAGATCATATTTCTGACTCTAGGTTGCTGCCAAAACCTTTGAAAGCCACCACCCAAAGAGATAGTTATTATTAAATCCATTTTACAGTTGAATAAACAGGCTCAGAGATCTTAAATAACCTGCCCAAGGTCACATAACTAGCAAGAAGCAGAACTCATTTTATTTGCCAATATACCAACTCTTTCCTGGAGAAGTCAAGCCTGACTGATGAATAAATGAAGGATAGTTGCAGAGAAGAGATGCACACGTGTTAATGATTACTATTTTTTAAAATACCACTAATTTAAAGACTGTTGCATCTCCCTAATTGTATTTTTGACACTTAACATTTTCCAGACTTGCTGATTTACTAACTCTTACAACCTTAGTCATAGTTTGACCTCCCGCTAAATTTTCTTTTCACTTTCACCATTTCTGAGCTTGGTTTGAACTCCCATGCTGTAGGTTGGTTTTGTTTCGATTTCTTTCTTTTGTTATCCCAGGCACATCATTTCACTGCGAGGAGCCGTAGGTTCCCTCACTGCCTCCCCCCAGTTTCCTGCGAGGTGCAGCCTCCCCCAGCTCAACCCACCAGCCCAAGGCGCACCTGGCTGTCTTGGCAGAACCTGTGGCACACAGCGGCTGAGTGGACAGATTTGCAAATGAGCGCTGCACCTGGACAAACAGGGCTCACACTTGTTGGCTCCAAGGGAAACATTGCTCTGTTGGATCATTTTACTGACTACAACCTCGGCCATCTCATGGAGAAATTCTTTCTAAACTCAGGTGTCCCAAGAAGTCCTCTCATTAGCAAGGCAGCCTCCAGAGTGGTTTTTACAGTTTGGAAATGCCACTAAAGTGATAGTGTGATGAGTTTATGTTTTTTCCTTCTTGAGCCTCCTGTTTCTTCAAGACTCACAGATTTTTTTTTTCCTACCGTGGCTGAGCAGAGCCCTGATCTTGCCCACAAAACCCTCTGCTCACTGAAAAATGGTCAAGCAAAGTACTCAAACCCACAAAGTTGGAGGGAAAGCCCTTTACGGCCCCCTCGCCCCCGCTCCCCAAGCAAAAGATTTCTGCCTGAGGGTAGACATTATTTTGATGAGATGGGGGAGTCCCAAATAGAAGGGGTTATGGTAGAGCGGGTCTGAGAGCAGCACGCCCTCTAGTGGAGACGAACCGACTGCCCAGGCTGCCGGGGCTGGTTTCAGTGTCCTCTTTGCTGGGGAGTAGCCGTGGCTGTGTCGGTCTTACCCTGTCCGGGAGACACGGGCTTTGATTAAGGGGAGGCAGGGTGGGCTACCTAATTTGCATGCCAGTGCAAAAAAAAAAAAAAAAATGTGGGGCCCCTTTTTGAAAGAGTGTTAACAATTTCAAGATGGTCACAGTAGAACATTGACCCAAGCACAGGGCCGTTTGAAGCAGGGGGCCCTGTGCAGCTGCCAAGCTCCAGAGCCCATGAAGCCTGCCCCGAGGGGAGGGGTGCATTTGCAGGACCTGCTAGCCCTGCCACCTGGAAGGTGAGGCAGGAAACCAAGTGAACCACCTTCCAATCCCGTCCCCCTACCAGGTGTGCACATTTTTTAAGTGGACACTCTGGTTACCATGTTCTGATATAGGTTGTGTAATTAACATTTCGTTCTAATTTACTACATACCAGATGCTAGAATATTTATTTTACATGCATTATTTCGTTTAATCCTGACAAAAACTCTAGAGGTAAGAACAACTGTCATTCACATAATGAGGGGATTGAGGCTTAGGGAAAGTAACTGATTTGCTTAAGGTTATTTACTAGTAAGTGGACTCAGCCTGAGTGTGGGACGGGAGAAGAGGGTGAGGCTAGAGAAGCATTCTCCATGGGAGCAAAATCTAAGGAGGCATCACACACACACAAAAAGCAGTAATTAAGATAAATAATATCTTAATGCCATTTTTAAAATTAACTTTTTATTTTGAGATAATTGTAGATCCACATGCATTTGTGAGAACTAATAGAGGTTCCTTTGCACACTTTACCCAATTTCTTCGGGTGACGACATCTTGCAAAACTGTAGTACATTATCATAACCAGGACTGATACAGTCATTGATACAGGCAAGATAGAGAACATTTCCACCGCCGCGAGGATCTTTCATGTTGCCCATGGACATATTTGTTTTGGTCTATTTCTGGGTTCTCTGTTCCGTTTCATTGATTTATGTGTCTATTCCTCTGCCAGTAATCACAGTCTTGATTACTGTAGCTATATAATAAGTTTTGAAATCAGGTAGACTGATTCCTCTCTATTCTTCTTTTTCAAAATTGCTTTTTAGTTATTTTAGTTCCCTTGTCTTTCCATATAAATTTTAGAATAGTCTAGTCTATAGTTACAAAAAAACTATTGCTGGGATTTTGGTAAGAATTTCATTAAATCTGTATTTCAGTTTGGGGACAACTGACATCTCTACTACGTTGAGCCTTCCAATCCATTACCACACTGTGTCATGCCATTAGTTTAGGTCATCTTTAATTTCTTTCAGCAGCATTGTGTAGTTTTCAGCATATATGTCCTATATATATTTTGTTAGATTGACAACTAAGTGGTTTATATCTGGTGATACCCCCTTTTCCATTCCTAACATTGGTAATTATCTTCTCTTTCTCTCTCTCTCTCTTTTTTTCTTTTTCAGTCTTGCTAAAGGCTTTCCATTTTATTGATCTTAAAAAAAAACAGCTCTTTGTTTCATTGATTTTTCTGGGTTTTCTATTTTCAGGTTTATTGATTTTTGCTCTTTGTTTCCTTTTTGCATTATTTAGGTTTTTTTTTTTTTTTTTTTTTTTTTTTTTTTTTTTTTTTCCTCTTCTTTTCTAGGATCTTGAAGTGGGAGCTTAGATTAATGATTTAAGATATTTTCTCCTTTGTAATGCATGCAATTTAGTGCTATACATTTCCCTCTCGGTACCACTTCAGTTAAATCCCACAAATTTTGATATGTTATATTTTCATTTCCATTCAGTCTGAAGTATTTTTTAAAAATTTACCTGAGATTTTCCTTTGATCCATTGATTATTTAGAAGTTTGTTGTTTCATTTATAAGTGTTTGGAAATTTTTTCTAGTTTGAACTTATTGTTGGAGAATATACTCTGTATGATTTCAATTCTTCTAAATTTGTTGAGTTTTTTTTTATATAACCCATGATTTCATTTATCCTGGTATATGTTCTGTGGGCATCGAAAAAGAATGTGTCCTCTGTTGCCATTGGGTGGAATGTTCTGTAACTGTCAACTAGATCCTGTTGGTTTACGGTATTTTTGAATTATTTATATCTTTACTAATATTCTGTCTAGTTGCTCCATCAATTGTAGAAAGAGGTTTTGAAGTCTCCAACTATAATATTGTGGATTTGTTTATCTCTCCTTTCAATTCTATCAGTTTTTGCTTCACATATAGGATTATGCATTTCTGTTGTTTGGTACACATAAATTTAGGAGTGTTGTCTCCTTAATGGATTGATCCCTTTCCATTATGTAATGTCTCTCCCTGTCTGGTTAAAATCAAGGTGTGGCAGGGCTGGTTCCTTCTGGAGGCCCCAGGGGAGTATCTGTTTCCTTGTCTTTTCCAGCTTCTAGAGACCGCCTGACTCCTTGGCTCCTGGACCCTTCCTCCACCTTACAGCGCATCACTCCAATCTTTGCTTCCATGATCACGTTGCCTTCTGCTCTGCTCTGACTTCTCTTACGTCCCTCTTAGAAGGACTATTGTGATTACACTGGGCCAATGCATATAATCCAGGACAATCTTTCTACCTCAAGATCCCTTAACTTGATTTTAACCAGTGAAATTGATTTTGGACTTCTGACCTTCAGAAATGTGTGACAATAAATTGATGTTGTTTTAAGCCACTAAGTTTGTGGTAATTTGTTACAGCAGCAACAGGAAACTAATACAATAGTTGTCTCTTTGCTTTCTTTATTTGACACCTATTACTTTTATCAGGAAAAATGTACAATTAAATGCACAGAAAGTACAGATATAAGATAATTAACATTATTCATAATATTTTGTTAAGTATTATTTTTACATTTTTAACCACAGCTTGGTGTGGCAGATAGAATTTATATCCCAGAAAAACTTGTGATTAATCTTAATCCATTCCTGTGGGTGTGAACCCATTGTAAATAGGATTTATAAAAGATGTTATTTTTAGTTAAGGTGTGGCCAGCTGAATGAGGTTGAGCTTTAATTTGGATTACTGGAGTACTATGTAAGCAGAAAGAAATTTAGACATAGACAGCCACAGGTAGCAGGAAGCCAGAAGTCAATGCAACTCAGAGAAAAGAGAAGAAGGCATAGACATGTGCATTGCCATGTGACAAAAAGCCAAAGAACAAGGATCACTGGCAGCCAGACTCAGAACACCACTATCATTGGGGAGAAAGCATTACCTTGCTGATGCCTCGATTCTGGATTTCTAGCCTCAAAACGTGAGCCAATAAATTCCTGTTGTTTGAGCCAACCCATCAAACAGTATTTGTTTTAGCACTTGGATACTAAGATACTTGGTTACTGTTGTTTTCTAAGATTGTAGAATAGAATCATAGAGTAGTCTTGTTTCAACATATATTTCAGGAGAATCATCTCACCTGTAATATCTAATTCTGACCCCATCATTCCCCTCAGAAAATCAATGATTTCTGCTGTTAATATCCAACAGGAGATGTAATAAAGGTATTCATAAGATTGATACACAATGAAAATCAAAAGGTTCACTGACATATTCAAGTCACAGAGGACGTTAATGGCAGAACAAGCTCATGACCTCATTTGGAATTCTCTGTTCTCATCCCAGTGTCTTCCCAGCACTGTGACCGACTCTGTAACACATTTGTAATCACCAGGAACCAAAAAAAGTCACTCTGTCTGGGGGAGTATAGTGTAATATTAAAGGTCTTGAAACCCCAAATGCTGCTCATGAAACGAGGCTAAAGAGCCCTGCTCTGACATCCTCAACCCCAGGCAGTGATCACTGACCCCTCCTCTGAGCCCTTATAGACATCTGTCTACATTTATTCTGCTGTAGTTATCTTATCTTGTTATAATTATTTGTTTGTGCATCAACCTCTCCAGCAAGACTTTGATTTCCTCTAGAGCAGAGGAGGGGATTATTCCTCTTTGATTTCCCAGCCAAATACAGTGCCTGACATAGACAGAGCATTCAATATATGTTTGTTGAATTAAATTAAATGGAATCCTGGACTTAGCAACTGGATCTTAGAACTCTTTCCCAAAATAATAAAAATTCATTTTCTTGACTCTATCTTCAAAGAACTTTTTGAAATGGAACCTAATGACAATTTGACCAACCATCCTCCAGGCACTGGGCAAACATGAGATTCATTCTAGGGGAAACATGTCAATCTCTGTTTAACCTGAGTTTATATTTCAAAGGGTAAAATTCATACAGTGCCCTCAACCTCCAAATGAATTTGTGTCCCCTATGAATTCTTCTTTTCCAGGATTAGTTAAGCATAGGCCAATGCTGGTTGAGGATAGCTTCATCCCTCCCTCCTTAGGGTGCTTTGTTTCACATGGGTGACGGTACAAAAACACCTTAAATTTTTAACTCCTCAGGATCTTCTTAAGAGGGTACTTAGGTGGCAGGCTAGAGGTCCTTCAGCATACCACAGTAAACAAACATTTTGTCTTTGGAATCAAATTGAATAGGGTTTATATCCTAATTATAACTTTGAATAGCTGAGAAATATTGAGTGCATTACTTTATCTACCTGAACTTCAGTTCCCTCATATAGAAAGTGAGGATAAAATATCTCCCTATTAAGATTGTTGAGAGGATTAAGACATTGAATTTAAAGTGTTTAACATAGGGGGCAAATGTGGCTCAAGTGGTTAGGCGTCCATCTGCCATATGGAGGGACCTGGGTTCGATCCCCGGGACCTCCTGGTAAAATAAAAATAAAAAAAAATAAAGTGTTTAACAGCAAAATCCTTGCATATAGCAAATGCTCAAGAAATAACAGCTGCTATTACAGTGAATAACAATAATTATCCCACACGAGTGGCTCCAAAGAGAGTACGGCCTGATGCCACATATATACAACTGCCCAGACTTGGAAGACACCTCTCCCCAGCTTTTCCTTGCTCACTCCTCAAAAAACCATGGGCCAGTAAATTCATGTTGTTTAAACCAACACATTTCATGGTATTTGTGATTACAGTCAGGAAACTAAGACAGTATTTGGTACCAGAAAGTGGGATGCAGCTAATACCTAAAAATGTGGAAATAGCTTTGGAATTGGGTAACAGGTATAGACTGGGAGATTTATGAAGTGCTTCATAGAAAAAGCCTAGATTGCTTTGCAGAGACTGTTGGTGAAATATGGATGTTAAAGTTACTTCAAATGAGGCCTAAGAAGGAAATGATGCATGTGTTATTGGAAACCAGAGGAAAGGTGATCCTTGTTATAAAGTGGCAGAGAACTTGGTGAAATTGTGCTCTGATGTCAGATGAAAGGCAGACATTGCAAGCGATGAACTTGGGTATTTAGCTGAGGAGATTTCCAAGCTAAGTGTGGGAGGTGCAGCCTGGTTTCTGCTTGCAGCTTATAAGTAAAATATGAGAAGGGATAAGATGAGAATTAAACTCTTAAGCACAAAGAAGACAGAAAGTGGTGATTTGGAAAATTCTGAATCTACCCAGACAGTGTGCTCTAAGACTAGGGGCAGAAGAGGGTCAGGATTTGAAGTGCAGGAATGATCTGCGGAAAGTCCTTTTGTTTGATGGTTTGACCCCCCTTGAACTGCATGCAAAACTGACAAGGTTTTTGCCAAATTTGTATGAGTAGGACCACTGCCAACCTGAACTGAAAGGAACAGAGAAGGAATGAATTGTAGGAAGAATGACTTCAAGGCAGAACCATGAATGCAGAGGTCTGGACCAAAAAGATCTCAGACCCGAAAGATCTCCTTGGGCCAAGAGAGCAGGACTACCCACATGTGTGGAAAGGGCAAGCCTGTGGCCCTGTGCTTGAAGGGGGCAGGGCTTGTGCCCCGATGTTCAGGGAAAGTAACATCACCCCAGTGCTTAGAAATGGTAGGGCCTGTGCCCTGACATTCACAGAGAGCCTGGCTGCCATTCCAATGCTCAGAGAGGGTGGGGTCATTGTCCCAGCGAGCGATGCTCAGAGGGAGTAGGGCCTACCCCCAGTATTCCGGGAGAGCATGACTACAACACAAGGTCTTGGCAGGGGTGGGGCTGTAGATCTGGAGGACAAAGCATCTATCCTCAGATGCCTCTCAGACCTTGAAACCTCATGGAGATTTCCCTGTTGGGTTTCAGATTTGTTTGAGACCTCTGACCTCTGTTTTCCTTCCAACATCTCTCTTCTGCAATGGGAATATTTATACTATGCTGGTCCCACCTGTATATTGGAAGCATATTACTTGTTTTCTAGATTTCACATGTCCATCAGACAGAAAAAAATTCTGACCCAGGATTGACAACACCCATAATTGATTTTGATGAGACTTTGTTTTTAGCATTGTTACAGAAATGACTTTAGGCTTTGGAGATGGTGGATTGGAATGAATGTATTTTGCATATGGAAAGAACATGTCTTATTGGGGTCCAGAAGACAGACTTTGGTAGGTTGAATTATGTACCCCAGAAAAAAGCATGTTCTTCATCTTAAGTCGTCCCTGTTTGTGTGAACCCACTGTAAATAGAGACTTTTGAAGATGTTATTTTTAGTTAAGGTATGACCCAATTGAATATGGCTGGATCTTAATATTATTACTGGAGTCTTTAAGAAGAGAAAGGCACTTGCAGGAGAAGCTAGCTGAAAGTCAACCAAACCCAAAAGAGAAAGAAGACACCACCATGTCATTACCGTGTAGCCAAGGACCCAAGGATTGCTGGAAGCCAACCACAGAGTGTCATAGTCTTCAGACAAAAAGCATTGCCTTGCTGATGCCTCCATTTTGGACTTCTCCTAGCCTCAAAACCATGAGCCAATAATTCTCATTTTCACCTCAATTTGTGGTATTTATGATTCCAGTTGGAAAATTAAGACACTCTTCTTTGGAAACTAAACCATATTTTACCTCTTACCTCCAACTATTCCTTACCAAAGGTCACTGATATTTTAGAATTAAAACCTCAAGAACACCACAATTGAGAGATTTCTGTTTCCATTTAAGATGGAATAACAAGGACCAGGATTGCTTTCTCACATGAAACAACTAAAATACAGTACAACATATATGAAAAATGGTTTGCAAGATATTGGACATCAAGAATGAAGGACCGTATTCCTAAGAGATGGAAGCAAATGAAGCTGCCCCAACTTGCTGCCTGGAGAGAACCACCAGGCTGCAAAGCATGGAGGTAGAATCCAGGTAGAGTACAGAAAACTTTCTGAGATGAAAATGTGAAGTTGGGAGTCCAGGGAGGACAAGTGGCTAGAGTTCACAGGACAGAGTACCAGAATTTACTGGAATATAATGTTTTAATTTTGCTAAAGGCTGACAAGGCAATATACCAGAAATGGGTTGGCTTTTACAATGGGGATTTATTAATTTATAAGCTTACAGTTCCAAGGCTGTGAAAGCGTCCAAATCAAGGCATCATTAGGAGATGATTTCTCCCCGAGCTGCAGTTGTGGGCAATCAGGCACATGGTAGCATCTACTTATCTCCCCTTTCCTCTAAGCCACATTGCTTTCAGCTTCTGACTTCAGTGGCTCCTCTCAGTTTCTGTGTTCCATTGATTTCAGCTTCTGGCTCCCAGGGCCTTCTCTCTCAACTTCTGGGCATTTCTCTTTGTGTCTCTGCATATTTCTTCCATTTATAAAAGACTTTAGTAAGAGGACCAAGACCCATTCTGGGCTACACCCCACAGAAGGAATCCAATCATATGACCCTCAACTGAATCCAATCCAATCAAAAGGTCCCACACCCACAGGAATGGACCAACTTAGAAACATAAATTCTGGGGTCCACAAAAGACTCAAACTACCACATGCAGTGCAAAGATAGATCTCTGGATATCTGCAGGTGGTGCCCCTTGAGTCTCCAGGTGAGTACTGATCAGTGCACATATGTAAGGAAACTACCTGAGGCTAGGAAAGAACCACTAAAAAACATTGTAAGGAGCAATACTCAGAACTGAAACAAGATAAAAAATAGTTCTTGTTCCCACCAGCAAGAATGAATAATATCAAAATTCACAGGGTATTAGGTAGGCACTCAAAAGGATTTTACCTTAACAGTAGAGCAAAATTAGCCCTAAACACTACTTTTGTCTCTCCTAACAAAGCTTAAAAGCAAGCCTAAAAGGGTCAAGTTGTCTCCAAGTGACTTAACTAGACCCCCCCCCCAAATATCAAGAATATTGATAGAAATACAAAAATATCTAGCACTCAAGAAGGTACAAGTGTTAACATCAGACATCCAATTAAAAATTCCAGGCAGGCAAAGAAGCAGGAAAATATAAACTGTGATGTGAAGAAAAGTCAATGAATAGCAATAAACCCATAAAATACATAGATACAGAATTAATAGAGAAGGACATTAAAACAGTTATAGTCCATATATTCAAGAAGCTAGAGGAAAGATTAAACACATTAAATAGAGACATGGGAAAAAAATTTAAAGACCCAAATCAAACATCTAGAAATGAAAACTACAATGACCAAATGAACAAACAAACAATACTAAATGGGATTAACAGCTGATTAGACATTGCAAAAGATAAGATTAATGAACCTGAAGACATAGCAAAAGAAACTATCCAAAATGAAATACACAGAGAAAAAAAGACTGAAAAATAAATAGAACATCATTTAGCTGTGGGGTAATTTCAGGAAGCCCAATATATGTGTAATTGAAATCTGGAAAGAAGGGAGAGGGATAGATGAATCCCAAGCATGAGGAATATGAGGAAAACTACCTCATGGTGCATCATAATCAAATTGCTTATAACCAGTTATAAAGAGAAAACCCTTTAAAGAAGGCAAAGAAAAAAAGACACATTAAAAATAGAGGAACAAAGAAGAATGACAGTAGATCAACACTGGAAACATGCAAGCCAGAAGACACTGGAGCAAAAATCTTTAAAATATTGAAAGAATAAAACTATCAATCTAGAATTCTATACCTAATAAAAGTATAGAATTTTATACCTAATAAAATATATTTCCAAAAGTAAGATAAAATAAAGACTTTTTCAGAAATACAAGAGTTGAAATAATTCATCCAGCAGCCCTACACTATATGAAAGAATGTCCTTTAGGTAGAATGAAAAGGAATGAAGAGTACTGGAAATAGTGACTATGTGGGTAAATATAAGCATTCTTTTTCTTATTTAAATCTTTTGAAGATAATTGACTGATTAAAGAAAAATAAATAACAATGTATTATGGATTTATAACATATATAGAAATAAAATGTGTGACAACAATAGCACAAAGACTGGGAAAGAAGAAAAGGAAGTGTATGGTTGTAAGATTTTTACACACTACATGAAGTGGTATAATGTTACTTGATAGTAGGTTGTGAAGTATTTAAGAGGTCTAATGCAAAACCAAGAGAAACCATTGAAATAACATAGTATAGAATTATTGTCAACAGATCAATAAAGGGGATTAAAATGGGATCATAAAAATACTCAATCCAAAAGAATGCAGAAAAATAGGAAAAGAGGAAGAAAGAACAGATGAGACAAAAAGAAAGCAAATAGGGAAGCGGGTGTGGCTCAATGGATAGAGCCCCCGTTTACCATGTGTGAGGCCCTGGGTTCACTTCCCGGGGCCTCCTTGTGAGGGCAGGCCAGCCCGCGCGGCACAGTGGGCTGATGCAGCGGGACCTCACAGCAAGGGGGAGATAAGCAGACACG
>JAQZBX010089547.1:0-12618 GCA_029593785.1 Cabassous unicinctus
TATTAATAATTTACTTTAGCCATGATTGCATTCCCCATTTATGTTTGTTCTTTCCTCAAACTTGAGGATTTTGGGAAGGTGATGTCTGCTCTGCCTCAGATTGAGAGGGGGTTTAGATCTTATGGAGTAGATGGAAGGAACTGTTTTGTTTGCAGTTGTAGATACTCTCTGAGTTGTGTTTTTTATTTCAATTTTTTGATAGAGATTTGCCCTTATCATCATTTTGTTAGTTATGCTGGGTGAGTCCAATGAACTGGAGAGTAATTGTTGGCCAGAACTCTTCAAAAATTCAAGGCTCAAATGGCATATGACAAATTAAAGACTTAAGTGTCTGAGACATATATTTAATGGGTATAGGTGTTAATTTTAGGCTCAAATAAAAGGGGTATAAGAATCATGTGTACGGAAATTGGAAATGAGTCTGTGTTACTTTGGAGAAATAGGTTGCCATATTTCAAGGTAAAGCCTACCAACAGGGTGCTGATTTCATGGGATTGTGAACCTTCAGGAGCACTCCTATTTGAGGTTTTGCTCACTGTGAAAGTTAGTGAAATTTGCCTGAAATGCATAAGTGTAACCTCTGGAATAACTCACAGACTCATTTTGAAGTGATTTATCTTTAAAAACACTTTGGTATTTGATGTTCCCTCCTTTTTTTCAAGGTCTATTTCCAAATGCATTTCTGATTGGTATTTGGTATTAATGTCTTGGTGCCAGCAAGGCTTATCCCTGAAAGTCATGTCCCATGACAGGGGAAGGTAGTGCATTTATTTGCTGTGGTTGGCTTAGAGAGAGGCCACATTTAGTAACAAGGGGGTTTTCAGGAGGTAACTCTTAGGCAATTGTTATTATTAGACTAAGTTTTAATTTTACAAAAGTAAGGTTGACAGTTACATGCATTAACAATGAGAGCTTGAAATATTGGTTGGTTTTCTTTTATTAGACACTGCCTATGTATTCAAGATATTCTTGCCCCTGTCTTTGAGAAAGTAGCAGGACAAGCAAGGATGGGAGTTTAATATTTTATTGTTTATTGTACTTTTCTCCACCCACTGGGATAACACTTTATGACAAGAAGAACACATTCATATTTCATAGGATCTTGTCTCAGGTGCACCCCCACCAATGACACACTGCACAAGTGACCCTTCTCTGTCATATATGCCAAAAGAAAATTCCCATAATTATATTTTCTACTATAGACCTCCACTTCCCCAGAATTCACCTGTACTTTCCTCCAGCCCTCCCCTCCGTTCCATGAGTAGGTTGACCCACCACCACAAAAATGATTATTGAAACACTGCAGCACTGTCAACCCCACTCACATCCCTAAACCAAAATCACACCAACCACTGAAAAACCACTTACTTCCACCTTATCAAAAGATGTGTCCAGACTGAGATTCAGCTCACCAGTCTCTATTCCCTTTCAGTCCCCTTATAACTTCCTGGGGACCCACTATTTCCCCAAGCTTCCCAATGGCCATTTTCTTGGTTCCAACCTCATCAAACATCTGGGTGGCAAACTAACTCCTGATCTCACCATCAAAGAACATTTGAGTGATGACCACTCCTTCCCTGATTTCTGGGATACAGTTTCAGCCCCCTTAGTACAATGAGATGACAGCAGCATTCTCCCTATTAGCTGGTTTACAGGTCCAATTCTCTCAGAGCATTTAGTTGGTGACCTAGCCTTCCCTAATATATGAGTAACAAGCCCAACACTCTCAGACTTATGGCATGTTGATGTCACTTCCCCAACCCTTGGAGAATGTGCTCCACCACCTCTGTCACCTGGGATTGCAAAACTCTCCCTGAATAGTCGGCTAGAAGATCCATCCTCTTCAACTGACAGGGCAAACTCACCTTCTCTGTACACAGGGGTAATGTTCCTCTCTTGGCCCCAAGAGATGTCTTAATTCCAGATCTCAGCTCCCATGGTTTTCCTCTTAAAGACTTTTTCCCTTCCACCTCTCCCCTACAAGTCCTTTTTAGTTCTGTCTGACAGCAATTTTGTTCATATAGCTCTCTCAAAAGGCTTGCTGCTTTAGCATTCAGGAAGCAGTGCTCCAAGCCATCAGACAATAACACTTTCCACAAGTCTTTCCCAGATAACTGCATTTTCAATCCTGACTTAGAAGTACCAAATTTATTTAATTTCTCCAATGGGGTACTATCATCTGGGGGCTTGATTTTCAGAGGCTTGGAATTTCTAGAATCTATTCTCATTTTGTTGTGCCCAACTTTTCAGTTCTCTGCTTATCACTCATCTAGCATTTTACTGTATGCTGCAAGGAGAAGACAAGCCACATTCCCTGGATTTACTTTGGAAAGATTTTTAGTTAAATGCCAGGATTGCCATTTTCAAACTGCCTTCCATAAAATCTCAGGAGTTAATATTGCTAAGTTCTCAGTGACTTTAAATATGGATTACCTTTCCTCCAGTTTCAAATAATAATTTCACAATTTACTTCTAAGTCCTTTTAAAAAAGTATCTTTAGTGTCCATATTCCTACCAATAGTCCCTTCAAAGCACTTTAGTTTTTTCTATCAAGTATCTCAAAACTATTTCCTTCTAAAGCCTTATAAAAAATAACTTTAGCCTCCATATTGTTACTAACAGTCTCTTCAAAGCAATCTAGGTCTTTTCCAACAAGCATCTCACAATTCTTCCAAAAAAATATTCCTTCCCCATTTATAAAGCCATTCCAGCATTTGGTATTTGCAAAAGCACTACCCCATTCTCAGTACCAAATTCTGTATTAGTCAGCCAGAAGGGGTACTGGAAATCTGTTGGTTTAAATAAAAGATAGTTATTTGGGGTAGCAGCTTACTGTCACAAGGCCCTAAACAGTCCAACTCAAGATATTATAAGAGGCACTTTCTTGCCCAAAGGCATTTGCTACAATTTGAAGCAAGATGGCATGTAATGTCTGTGAGGGTACACAATTCCTTCCTCCTTTTAAGGCTCTTTTGCCCCAGCTTCTTTTGATTTCAGCTGCAGGCTGGCATAAGGCTCATCTCTCTCCCTGTGGCTCATTTCTTTCTAGGCTCAGCTTCTTTATTTTCTTCACAAGGTCAGCTATAGACCATCAGGCTCATCTCACTTCCCCAGGCATCTGCCATGTCTACAGAGCTGTCCTTCTTCTTTGCATTCTTCTTCTCTGTGTGTCTACATCCATGTGAGAATCTATTTTACCAAGAAGGCTGGGACTCAACACTGAGTTGTACTCTAATGATGTGTTTGAATCAAAACCCTAATCTTAATATGATTTAATGAAGCATCTTAAATGAATCTTAATCAAAAGGATTTCCTGCCCAGAGGATCCAACCACTTTACAAACAAAATCAATATCTTTTCTTGAAATTCATAAATAATATCAAATTACCACTAAGGTTTTTGAGATTCATCTATGTTTTTGCATGTGTCAATACAGTATTCCTTCTTATAACATTCCTTCTTACATTGTGCAGTGCCTAATAGAGGAGGACAGACCAGTATGTCAGCCCTCGGTGTTGTTGCAAGTAACTATAAATCTTGTTCTTCAAGGAGTGAAGCCTGGTGGTTGCCATTGGCCCTGAGAGGAGGCAAGGCAGGAATAGAATAGATGGAAAATGGGGCTTTTGGGGGATGGTGGAAGTGTTCTACATGAGCTTGCAATGATGGATACAGGCCATGTTAAATTTCAACAAAATTTATAAAACTGTATGGTCCAAAATGTAAACCATAATATAAACCATTTTTGATGGTCAGTAGCTAGGTTTCAATATTTGGATATCAATTGTAACAAATGTTCCATTCACATATAAAATGATATTAATAGGGGATAGGGAAAAAGGGAAAGGGTGTTGGGTATATGGGAATCCCCTCTATTCTGTACATGATATTTTCTGTAACCTAAAACTTCTTTGAAGACAAAATGAAAAAAGTAATACACTGGGGAAATAAACAGAAAAAAAATCACTGTACACACAAGACAACAGAACTTACAATGATAAAAGACATAAAGCCAAAAAAATTTTAAAATGTTTTTCATCAATTTTTATTATTCCAAAATATATTTATATATTTATTTAAAATTTTTGTATTTTATTTCTTATTTTTAAAATTATCATTAGTATTCCATTTTCTTATTAACTGTATTTGGTTATTTTGTTGGCTTCAGTTTTGAAAAAGTTTTGGATAACAAAAGGGTTACAACTAAGTCAGGGGAGTACCATTGGTGTGGGGTATCAGTGATGGGGGATAAAGGGGGAAGTTTCATCACCATCAGATCCATTTTTTAATTTATGTTTATGAATTCTTTTGTATGTTCCCCCAGTGTATTTTTAGTAACCTTTATCTTTTCCATTTCTTCATTAATTTGATTCATGGTAATTGTTTGGACATCCTTGACTAGTTGTTTAATATTCTGCATCTCCTTCTGCTTTTTGGTTTGCTCATTACACAGGGCCATGTCTTCCTGCTTCTTAGTATGGCTTGTACCATTTTTTTTTTTGCAGTCCAGGCATCTGTTTATCTTCTCCTCTAAGGTTTTGTTTCATTTTGTGTGTGTATGTTAAAGGTCTTCTTGGCCATTTGGTTCCACTAATTCAATATCCTTGTTGTTGTCTGTGTTCCTCATAAAATATATTAAAAACATAATAATGTAAAGAAAAAGAGAAAATAATAATAAGGGATGGAAAAGGAATCATAAAAGAGTCAGGAAAATAAATAATAAGAGTGATAAATCATTAAATACAAGAATAAAAAAGGTCAAAGAAGAAGAAAAATAAGCAAGAAAAAGGAAAAGAAAAAAAAAAGGAAAAAGAAATGAAGTTAAAGAAGAGAAAAGAAAAGAAAAGAATAGAGGAAAGAAACAGAAGACCAAACAAGAGAAGGTTTAATGAAAGTAAAACAAAAGAAGAGGGAAAAATGAAAGAAAGAAAAGAAATTTTTAAAAAGGAGAAAAAAGAAACTAAGGAAACAACAGAAACATCAGACCTTCCTCTCAATCCACTAGCAATCATCTCAGGCTCTCAGTGCTCACAAATCAATCATCCTGTGCTCTTCTCTGTATTTCATGTCCTCAGATATAGAGGAAAAATAAAGAAAAAATAATAGAAAATATAAAAAATATAAAAAATATTTTATATTTTATATTTTATATTTTTTATTTTTTTATATATAAAAAATATTTTTATATAAATATAAAAAATAAAAAGGGGTATGGAAAAATTGCCAAATATATGCTATTGGCCATGGTTTGTGGGGATAGTCTGATGATATTATCTCATAATCTGTAACAAATATTCCACCACAGTGTGCTGTGTTGGTGAAGGGATGTTATGTGGGAATTCTACAAATGTGCATGTTTGTTTTGTAAGTTCACAACCTCTGTAATAAAAAATATATTTATAAAAATAATAGAGTGTGTTGGTGAAAAATACACCAAATGTAATATATGAACTATTGTTATTATTAATATTTTGATGATGCTCTTGCATAATTTATAACAAATGTTTCACTAAAGTGCAAGGTGTTAGTAAGATCTGTTGCCTCTCTTATGGCCAAGGCTATTAATTTAATAATTTTGATGCATATTGAAGAAGAAAAGATATGGTTAATTTAAGTTAGTGAAACTTGAGAAATTCTACAAACTGAGGAGAATAATGCAATCTGAAGAGCCTGCAGATAAGAAGGAAACTTCGATTGATCTGGTGTTAATGCATGTTTTTTAATTTTTATAGAAGCTTTAGATAACATAAATGTTACACCAAATATATAAGGGATTCCCACAGACCCCATTCCCACCACCTCCCACACTTTTCCACATTAACAACACTTTTCATTAGTGTGGTACATTTGTTTCAATTGATGAACACATACTGAAGCATTGTTACTAACCATGGTCATTAGTTTACATTATAGTTTAAACTTTGCACTGCACAATAGTATAGGTTTTGACAAAATCTATAATGGCCTGTATCTGTCATTGCAATGTCATGCAGGACAATTCCAATGTCCCAAAAAATGGCCCATGTTATACCCATTCTTCCCTCTCCTTCCCTTCAGAAACTCTGGTGTCCAATGCCTTTGTATCAATGATATGAGTTTTTCCATTGCTAGAATAATAATAAGTATACTTTAGTCCATATTCCTATTCCCCTGTTAAGTTTGTTCATTCCTTATTCTTGAGGATTTTGGGATGGTGGTGCCTACTCTGTTTCTGAATGAGAGGGAGTTTAGATCAAATGGGACAGATGGATGGAACTGTGTTGCTTGCAGTTGTAGATACTCACTGTTTATTGGTATGGGCTTTGTCTAATATCATCCTTTTTTGAGTTGTACTGGGCGAGTCCAATAAACTGGAGAGTAGATGTTGCAACAGTGCTGAGATTCAGGGCTCAATTAATGTATGAACAGACCAAAGATTTAAGTCTTTTGGACATATATTTAACAAAATTAGTGCTAATTAAAAGTTTTATTAAAAGTTCAAATAAAAGGGACAGAAGAGCCCTTTGTAGGGAAATAATAAATAATAAATGAGGCTAACTCTGTTACATTGGGGAGAATAATCCAAAGTAAGGCCCACTGACCAGATGCCAAATTCCTGAGATTATCTGCCCTGTTTATAGTGTATAGATGTCTCTAGATCCCTCAGAAGACCTGCTGTTTGAGGGACTGCTTACTGTGGCAATGAGATCCTCCTGATACATGCATAATTGCAACCTCTGGAAAAACCTCCTGACATGTTAAAATCTCTTAG
The DNA here is from genome assembly GCA_029593785.1 of Cabassous unicinctus. NCBI lineage: Eukaryota > Metazoa > Chordata > Mammalia > Cingulata > Chlamyphoridae > Cabassous > Cabassous unicinctus. Next base: position 6,749 of record JAQZBX010089547.1, read on the forward strand.
CCATAAAAATTCATTTGTATTTAATATTTCCCCCTTTTGGTCAAGGTCTTTTTCCAACTGTGTCATTAGTTGGCACTTTGTAATAATCCCTCGAAGCCAGGAAAATTCATCCCTGGGAGTCATGTCCCATGCTGGGGGGAAGATAATGAATATATAAGCTGAGTTTGATTTAGAGAGAGGTTATGTTTGAGCCAAAAGGAGGCTTTTAGGAGGTAACCCTTATTAAATATATGATATTAGGTTAAGTTTCAATTTCATGAGAAAAAAGGTCGTAAATATAAGCATCAATATCAAGGGTCAGGCATATTGGCTTTTTCTCTGTCTCTAGGAACTGCCCATGTACTCTAGGGATTATTGCCACTCTATTAGAAAATGTAACAGGACTTCCCAGGAAGGGAATTCAATACTTTTTCAGTTATTGTGTGCGTTTTCATCCACTGAGACAAACCCTGTGACCACTTGAGCATATTGATATGCCTTAGAGGCGTGCCCAAGGTGCATCTCTCTATAAAAATAATCCCATCACCCACACCCCTAACCAGGGTTACATCCCTGCCACAGTTGTGACCTTTCTGTGATCCAAAAGCTCCCCAAAAACAATTCCAAAAAATAATAAGAAAATAAAATAATAAAAATAAATAAAATACAAAAATAATTTTTTAAAAATTTATTTTTGTTGAGTCTTTCTTCACTGTACCATCTATTATATTTTATGTATACTGACAATTTCTTTTGTATGTTTCCTCAGTGTCTTTTTTTTCCCAGTTTATCTTCAAAGAAGCTGTAGGTAACGGAATAGTCATATAGAAAATATACAGGATTCCCATATATCCAACCCCCACCACCTCTCCCACTCTCCTTTTTTAATAACATTTTAAATGTTTATAGTACATTTGTTACAATTGATGTACAGATATCAAAGCATTGCTACTAGCCATGGTGAATGGTTTACATTATGGTTTACATTTTGCACTCTATACTTTTATATGTTTTGACAAAATTTAAAATAGCATGTATCAGTCATTGCAATACCATGCAGAACAATTGCAATGCCCTTAAATGCCCTATGTTCCATCTATTCTATTCTTTTCACCTATTCCCCTCAGAACCTATGGTAGTCACTAAATTTCAATTTTTAAAGACTAAGATTCATAGTTACATGCAATAATATTGTGGCCTTGACATATTAGTCTGTTTTTCTTTTATTAGGCACTGCCTAAGTTCTTGAGAGATTCTTACCCTTCTAATTGAGAACATAGCAGGACTCCTGAGGATGGAAGTTCAATATTTTCTTGTTTATTGTGTGGGTCTCCATTGACTGAGATAACACACTATGACAGTATGAACCTTTTCACCTTCCATAGAAGCAAGTTCCATGTGTGCACAATCCTGCATATACCCCAACCTTGGATGCCCTGAAACAGTAAACTTCCTTGCCATATTTGCCAAAAGAACTTTCCCACCATTGTAGCTTTAACCACAGACATATTATAATGCAAATCTCCAGAGGTCACCTGTTCTTTCCTCCATCCCTCTCCCTAGCTCTGTGGATATTCCAACCAACTCCCTCACCCTACTCCCCTTCACATTGCAGCACCATTGAAACCAATATCAACACTACACAACTATCACCATAATCCACTTCCCAACCACCCCCTTCCACCTTATAATAGATTTGCCCATATTGAACATTGGCAAACCACCCTCTACTCCCTTTCTGTCTCCTGATGACATATCTTTCAGACTGGCTCTGCAGGTCTGCTTAATTTGTTTAATTTATATCTGCGAGGTCATGTAATATTTACCCTTTAATTACTGACTTACTTCACTCGAAATAAGGTCCTCAAGATTCATCCATGTTGTCCCATGTGTTAATACAGCACTCCTTCTTAAAGCTGAGCAATATTCCATTGTATGTATATACCATAATTTGCTTATCCATTCATCTGTTGATGGACATTTGGGTTGCTTCTAACTTTTGTCAATGGTGTAAAATGCTAAGAACGTTGGTGAGCATGTACCTGTTCATGTCCCTGCTTTCATTTTTTCTTTGCAGTGGGATTGCTGGATCATCGGCAATTCTATAGTTAGCTTCCTGAGGAAACACCAAACTGTCCTCCACAATAGCTGCACCATTCTATATTACCAACAGCAATGGATGAATGTTCCCTTTCCTCCACATTTTCTCCAACACTTGTAGTTCTCTGTTTTTTCATAGTTGCCTGTCTAATACGTGTCAGATATCTCAATGTAATTTTATTTGCATTTGCCTAATAGCTAGTGATGTTGAACATCTTTTCATGTGCTTTTAACTCATTTGAAATTTTCTTTTAGAAAAGTGTCTATTCAAATCTCTTTCCATTTTTTTAAATGGGTTGTTATTCTTTTTTACTTTTGAGATGTAGGATTTCTTTATATATGCTTGATATTAGGCCCTTATAGGATAAATAGATACCAAATATTTTCTCCCATTAAGTAGACATACTGAAAACTTTCTCTACAAATTCTTTTGAAGAGCAAAAGTTTTTAATTTTGAGGAGGTCCTATTTATTTCTTCTATATTTCATAGCTCATGCTTTGGGTGTAAAGTTTATGAAACCATTTCCTACTACAAAATCTCCTAGATGTTTCCCTACATTATCTTCGAGGAGCTTTATGGTCTTGCCTCTTATATTTATGTCTTTGATCCATTTTGAGTTAACTTTCGTATATGTTATGAGACCATGATACTTTCTCATACATTTGGATGTGGATATCTAGTTCTCTAAGCACCATTTGTTGAAATGGTTGTTGTGTCCCAGTTGAGTGGGCTTGTGACCTTGTGGAGTATTAGTTGACTATTTATATGAGGATCTATGTCAGAACTTTCAAATTGGGCCCATTGCTCAGGATGTCTGCCTTGTGCCAGTACCATGCAATTTTGACACCAGTAGCTTTTTAGTATGTTTTAAAGAAAAGTAGTGTGATTCCTCCAATTACTTTTTTCTTTTTCAAAATTTTTTGTCTATTCAGGTCCCCTTGGCCTTCCAAATAAATTTCATAATTAGCTTTTCCAATTCATTAAAAATGTTGTTGTAATTTTAATTGAGTTTGTGTTAAATCTGTACATCTGTTTTAGTAGGACAGACATCTTAATGTTGTTTAGTATTTCCAATCCATGAGCATGGAATATCCTTTCATTTGTTTAGTTTTTATTTGATTTATTTTAACAATGTTGTGTAGTTTTCTGTGTACAAGTCCTTAAAACATTTATCTAAGTTTATTTCTAGATAATTGATTCTTTTAGTTGCTAAAGTAACTGGAATTATTTTCTTGAATTCATTCTCAGATTGCTTTTTATTGGTGTAGTGAATACTACTGGTTTTTGCATATTGACCTTATATCATGCCACTTTACTGAACTCATTTATCAGCTCTAGAAGCTTTGTTGTAGATTTCTCAGTGCTCTCTATTCATAGGATCATATATTTGAAAACAGAGTAATTTTTATTCATTCCTTTCCATTTTGAGTGCCTTTCATATTTTTTCTTACCAAAGTGCTCAAGCAAGTACTTCTAATAAAATGTTAAATAAGAGTGGTGACAATGGAATTCTTGTCTTCTTCCAGATCTTAGAGGGAAAGCCTTTAGAATTTCACAATTAAAATGAAGTTAGGTATGGGTTTCTCATATATACCTTTTATCATGTAGAGGAAGTTTTCTTCTATTTCTATATTTTGAAGTGTTTTTATCAAGAAAGATTCGGTATCTTCTCAAATGCTCTTCCTGCAGCAATATAGATGATTGTGTGATTTTTTTCCCTTTGGTCTGTTAACGTGATTGATTTTCTTATGTTGAACCATCTTTGCATTGCAGAGATGAATCTCAATTGAACACGGTGCATAATTCTTTGGTGTGTTGTTGAATATGATTAGCAAGAATTTCAATGAGAATTTTAGCATCCAGGTTCAGTAGAGAGATTGGTCTGTACTTTTTGTTTCTTGTGGCATTTTTAGATGGATTTGATATTTGGTTGATGTTGGCATCATAGAAAGAGTTAGGTAATGTTCCCCCCACTTCTATTATTTGGAAAAGTTTAAGTAGGATTAGTGTTAGTTCTTTCTGCAATATTTGGTAGACCCACCTGTGAAGCCATCTGGTCTTGAGCTCTTCATATTTGGGAGGTTTTTGATGATTAATTCAATCTTGTTTTTTGTGGTTGGTCTGTTGAGGTCATCAATATCTTCTTCTGTCAATGTAGGCTGCTGGTGTGTTTCTAGAAATTTGTCTATTTCATTTAAATTACCCATTTGTTTGTGTAAAATTTTCCAAAGTATTCTCTTATGATACTCTATATCTGTGGAATCAGTGGTGATATCATCTCATTTATTTTTATTTTATGTATTCTTCCTTCACCTTTTTGTTAGCCTTGCTAAGGTTTTGTCAGTTTTATTAATCTTCTCATAGAACCAGCTTTTGGTTTTCTTAAACTTTTTCTAGTGTATTTTTTTATTCTCATTTACATTTAGTTCTGCGGTAATCTTTGCTAGTTCTTTCTTTTCATTTGCTTTGTGATTAGTTTGTTGTTCTTTTTTCCAGTTCCTCCAGGGGTGCAGTTAGGTCGTTGATTTTAGCTCTTTCTTTTTTATATAAGCATTTATGGCTATTAATTTACTCCTCAGCACTACTTTTGCTGCAGTCCAGAGGTTTTAGTATATTTTTTTTCTCATTTTCATTAACTTCAAGGAAGATAATAATTTCTTTTGCAATTTCCTCCTTGACCCACTGATTGTCTAAGAATGTTTTGTTTCACTTATGTCTTTGGGCCTATTCTGATTTTCTACTTCTTATTCATTTCCAGTTATTCCATTATGACCAGAGAGATTACTTTGTATAATTTCAATCTTTCTGAATTTGTTGAAATTTGTTCCGTGAACTAAAATATGTATAAATAAAATTAATTTGATAAAAAAAGTTATAAGTGCTTATACTAAAAGGAAAAAAGATTAAAGAAAAATGTCCAACATTTACAATACCAGAAATCAGGTAAAGAACTGCTATATGATCCTAAACTAAGTAAATGGAAAAAATAATAAAGAAAAGAATAGAAATCAATGATAAGCAATATAGATAAACAACAGGTACAATTGACAAAAACAATGTTTCTTTTTGAGAAAATCAACCTAACTGATTAACTCCTACCTAATTTAATGGATAAGAGAAAAAAATGTACCAATATCAGAATTTAAACATGATTTACTAGTGATAGACAGACAAGAGTTGCAGTCTTTGGTGTATTTTTTTCTTTATTTATAAGAAGTTTTTCATTCCATGAATGTTATATTTCAAATATAGGGGATTCCCATATAATCCTCCCCTCCCCTTCCCATATTCTCCCTGGTAACAACATATTTCATTAGTGTGGTACAATTATTACAATTGATGAACACATATTTAAGGACTGCTACTCAACATGGACTATAGATAACATCAGAGATTACACTTTGCACTACAAAATTTTATATGTTTTGACAAAAAATATATAATAGTCTGTATCCATCATTGCAATATCATTCAAAAAATTCCAATGTCCCCAAAATACCCCATGCTAATGCCTATTCTTCTCCCCCCACCCCTCAGAATCTCTGGTGACCAATGTCTTTATATCAATATTATAAGTTCTTCCATTATTGAATAATTTTAAGTCTATTTTATTCCATACTTGCACTCCCTCCTAAGGTTTGTACATTCCTCAATCTTAAGGCTTTGGGGATAGTGATGCCTTACTCTGCTTCCAATTGAGAGGGGGCTTAGATGTCCTGGAGCAGATGGATAAAAGTGTCTTGCTTGCAGTTGTAGATACTCTGGTTTTGTTTTTTGTTTTTTTTTTTTT
>JAQZBX010089548.1:0-12608 GCA_029593785.1 Cabassous unicinctus
AACTCCTTTGAGGTGCAAAAGTTTTTAATTTTGAGGAGGTCCCATTTATCTATTTTTTCTTTCATTGCTCATGCTTTGGTTGTAAAGTTTATAAAAACATTTCCTAATACAAGATCGTGTAAATACTTCCCTACATTATCTTCCAAGATCTTTATGGTCTTGGCTCTTATATTTAGATCTTTGATCCATCTTGAGTTGATTTTTGTATAAAGTGTGAGATAGTGATCCTCTCTCATTCTTTTGGATATGGATATCCAGTTCTCCAAGCATTATTTCTTGAAGAGGCCATTGTCTCCCAGGTGAATGGGCTTGGTGGCCTGGTCAAATATCAGTTGACTGTATATGTGAGGATCTATATCAGAACTCTCATTTCCATTCTGTTGGTCAGTATGTCTATCCTTGTGCTAATAGCTTGCAGTTTTGACCACTGTAGCATTGTAGTATGTTTTAAAGTCAGGTAGTCTGATTCATCTGATTTCATTTTTCCTTTTCAATCTGTCTTTGGCTATTCAGGGCCCCTTTCCCTTCCAAATAAATTTCATAGTTAGCTTTTCCAATTCAATGAAAAATGCTCTGGTAATTTTTATTGGGATTGCATTAAATCTGTAAATGATGTTTAGTCCTACTATCCATGAACAGGGAATATTCTTCCATTTATTTAGGTCTTCTTTGATTTCCTTTAACAGTGTTGTATAGTTTTCTGCATACAAGTCGTTTACATCTTTAGATAAATTTATACCTAGATATTTGATTCTTTTCATTGCTATTGTAAATGGAATGTTTTTCTTCATTTCCTCCTTAGATTGCTCATTATTGGTATACAGAAATGCTAAAGATTTTTCATATTGATCTTATAACCTCCCACTTTACTGAATTTATTTATAATATACCTCAGGACTTTCTATGTATAGGATCATGTCATCTGCAAATAGTGAAATTTTTACTTTTTCTTTTCCAATTTGGATGTCTTTTATATTGTTTTCTTGCCTACATCCTTGAGCAGGTACTTCTAACACCATGTTAAATAAGAGCGGTTACAGTGGGCATCTTTGTCTTGTTCCAGATCTTAGAAGGAAAGCTTTTAGGATTTCACTATTGAATATGATGCGAGCTGTGGGCTTTTCATATATAACCTTTATCATGTAGAGAAAGTTTCCTTCTATTCCTATATTTTGAAGTGTTTTTATCAGGAAAGCATGCTGTATTTTGTCAAATGCTTTTTCTGCATCTATAGAAATGATCATTTGATCTTTTTCTTTTGATCTGTTTGTGTTGTGTATTACATTTCTTATGTTGAACCATCCTTGCACACCAGGGATGAAACCCACTTGGCCATGGTTTATAATTTGTTTGATGTGTTGTTCAATATGATTAGCAAGTATTTTGTTGAGGATTTTAGCATCTGGGTTCATTAGAGTGATTGGTCTATAATTTTCCTTTCTTGTGGTGTCTTTGTTTGGCTTTGGGATTAGGGTGATGTTGACATAATAGAATGAGTTAGACAATGTTCCCTCCACTTCAATTTTTTGGAAGAATTTAAGCAGGATCGGTGTTAGTTCTTTCTGGAATGTTTGGTAGAATTCACCAACGAAGCCATCTGGTCCTGGGTTCTTCTTATTTGGGAGAATTTTGATGACTAATTCAATCTCATTACTTGTGATTGGTCTGTTGAGTTCATCAATTACTTCTTTCATCAATGTAGGCTGCTTGCGTGTTTCTAGGAATTTGTCCATTTCCTCTAAATTATCCATCTTGTTAGCATATGATTTTTCAAAGCATCCTCTTGCAGGAATCCGTCCTGCAAAGTCTTGGCGGTGGGGGCAGGGGTGTGTGTCTGTCTAGCAGAGCCTGCAACAATGCAATGAAATTACTCTGAACACAGAGGTTGAGATTTGTCAGGGGGAGAGCAGCTGAAGAAGCTATTCTCTCGAGCTGATCCCCAGCATGCTTTTTATTCAGGATTTTTTCACAGTCAAGTTGAGGGTGAATGTGTAGGGGAGCAGGCAGGTATCAGAGTCTTAAATCACATCATAAGAATTCTAGGCTGATAATGGGGAAGCAAGATTACAGAAACATTTAGCTATATATGTAGGAGATAGGGTGGGAGATAAGGGAGGTAAGATAAGCAGGAAAGTTCCTGTTTATGGCAGGAACTGATCGTGGTACATTCTCTGCATGGGCAACGAAACAGGCCTCCAAGCTATTTTTTAGATGTAAAGATGAGAGGGTTCCCACATCCTCTTATCATGTTCTTTATTTCATTGGGGTCAGTGGTGACATCCCCTTTCACATTTATTATTTTATGTATTTGCATCTTCTCTCTTTTTTTCTTTATTAGTCTAGCTAAGGGTTTGTCAATTTTATTAATCTTTTCAAAGTACCAGCTTTTGGTTTTGTTTATTTTTTTTTTAGTGCTTTCTTATTTTCAATTTCATTTAACTCTGCTCTAATCTTTGTTATTTCCTTCTTTCTACTTGCTTGGGGTTAGTTTGTTGTTCTTTTTCTAATTCTCCAGGTGTGCAGTTAGATCTTGATTTTAGCTCTTTCTTCTTTTTTAATGTAGGCCTTTATGGCTGTGAATTTTCCTCTCAGCACTGCTTGTGCTGCATCCAATAGGTTTTGATATGTTCTGTTGTCATTTTCATTTGTTTCAAGGTAGTTACTGATTTCTTTTGCAATTTCCTCCTTGACTCACTGATCGTCTAAGAGAGTGTTATTTAACTTCCTCATCTTTGTGCCTTCTCTGCCCCTTGCTGATTTCCAGCTTCATTCCATTGTGGTCAGAGAAATTACTTTGTATAATTTCAATCTTTCTGAGTTTGTTGAGAATTGTCCTGTGGCCTAGCATGTGGTCTGTCCTGGAGAATGATGCATGTGCACTTGAGAAGAAATTAAGTAATATGAGCAAAAAATCATAAAAAATATAAGAATAAAAATAAAAACAGGTGGAATAAAAAAATAAAACAAGAAAAAATTAGAGAGAAAAAATAGAGTGAATTAAAAGTTCAGACAGATGAGAAGAGAATAGAGGGGGGGGTGGAAATAAGGAGAGAGGAGAAAAAGAAAAAATGAAAACCAAACAAGAAGTGGTGGAATGAAAAAAGCAACAGAAGTCAGAAGACAGAAAAATGAAGGAAAAAAGAGAAATAAAGTAGGTTGAAAAAATAAGTTAAAGAAAAAAAGGAAACAAAGAGAAAAGAAAAATCAGGAAACAAAACAACAACAAAGAAGCAACCCAGCAAAAACAACCTTCCCTCTTAGGCTCCTAGGGACCTTCTCAGGCCGCTGGTACTCATCAATTAATCATCCTGCAGCCTGCCCTCCATAGGTGACATATCCAGTTTTAGCGAATAAAATAAAGGAAAAAGAAAAAAAAAGATAAAAAAAATCGTAAAACAAAACAATAGAAACTCAGTCTATAAAGTTCTCTATCACAAGGTGCTAGCTATGTGACTTATCCCTCCCTGATTCCCTTCTCTTAGGAGGTACTGGGACTCAAACCAGGGACCTTCTTCATGCAAGACAGGAATTCCCCCACTGTGCTACTGCAGCTCTATAGACTAAACAGAGTTTTGAAAGCTTATCTGGCTCTTCCTGCCTCAGTTTCCCTTCGGCAAGTTGGACTTCTAACAGTTTTCAGGGGCTGGGCTAGTTAGGTGCCTGTCTCTTCCCCCTCCTTGACCAAGTTCCTTCTCCCAGGGCAGCTGGGTGTGACAGCCTGCCCGTGCCGATCCCCCTCCCTTCTCCTTGCGGCCACTTCAGTGCTGCCTGGTATCTTCCCCGAGATTCAAAGGAGGCTCAGGTGGCAAACCCATGGAAAAGAAACTACTCTCCACCCTTCGCTGGACCCCTCTTCCTCACAGGGGATGCTCCCTCCCGCTCAGCTGGCTGGTGAGAGCCAAGGAGCCCACGGAGGCTACTTGCCTCGAGGGTGGGGCTTACCTACCTGCCGTTCCCAGCCAGAGGGGCGAGCAGCTCACGGTTTTCCTTGGGGCTCTTTATCTCTTTGTCCTGCTTCCTCCTGAATGATGCCCTGCAGCCTCCTGTTCTGTGGATTCCCAAAACAGTTCACTTGGGTAGGCTTTTGCCCCTTCTCTGCCATTTTTTGTGAAAGAGCTGAGCAGTGCCTACCTACATTGATGCCATTTTCCTGGAACTCCCATTTTGGTTTAAGCTGATCTTCAGGGTGTGTATTAGTCAGCCAAAGGGGTGCTGATGCAAAATACCAAAAATAGGTTGGTCTTTACAAAGGGTATTTATTCGGGGTAGAAGTCCACAGATACCAGGCCATAAAGCATTAAGTTTCTTCTCTCACCACAGTCCAATGCCATGTGTTGGAGCAAGACAGCTGCCGACATTTGCCAGGGTTCAGGCTTCTGGGATTCCTCTCTTCCCGGGGCTATGTTTCTCTCCAGGTTTAACTCCTGTTTCCTCCACAAGGTCAGCTGTAGACGATCAGGCGAATAGCTTGCTTCTTTTCTCCTGGGGCCTTCTTTCAAACATCAAAACTGCTTCTCAAAGGACTGCTTCAACTCTGTCCTTTGCCATGCCTTTTATATTCGATTCCCCATCCACCAAGGGGTGGGGCTCAACGCCCTGCTGACATGGCCCAGTCAACGCCCGAATCATAACTTAATCATGCCCAGATTAACAGATCAGTTTACAAGCATGATCCAATTATATTTTTGGAATTCATAATTACATCAAACTGCCCAACTGTTACAGGGTATTTAGTGGGAACAAGAAGAGGCAGATTACCCTGGTTTAACTGTATACAAGCAACATTTCCATTAATAGATAACAAAGTAACAGGTAGGGGAGTTTTATGAGGAGGTTTCTAATACCATATGTTTTCCCCATCTAAATTCTTTGAATTTTCTTCAGTGATATCAAAAACTAGTTTAGGCATAAGAAGAGTCCACATAGATACACATAGAGCCCCAGCAGGAATAGGAGACCTCGGATTATTAATAAAGATTTTTACTGGCATTTTTGTATAGACTGTGTTCTTGTAACAGTGTTTTGGGTGACTCCTATTTTCTGTGGGTTTAAGATTCTCAACCAGTGAGGCTGCACAGGACAGCACCATGGCCAAATGACCGTATTTTCCCAGTTTGTATGGTTTGAGGCATAGGCAACAACAGATTATTATTACTTCCCCTTTGGGGCTGCAAGGTTATAGCCCTCAATGGGTGTATCGGTCTTGCTATTAGCACTTTAATTGGAGCAGGGGCTGTAACCTGAGGTGTTGAATTTAAATGGGTTAAGGCTGGATACAGTTTTTTAGTCCATTGTTGTAAAGATTTCTATTGCCTTTTATTTGTTCCTTTTAAAGGCCATTTATTCTTTCTATAAGACCTGCACCAGTGGGGTTATAAGGCAGATGGAAAGTTCAAACAATATCCTGATTCCAGTATCCAAGACTGTGTGAGGTGACCAGTAAATAGAGTTTCTTTATCACTGTTAATTTGGGCTGGCACCCCGTACAGGGTACTTACTTTTTCTAGGCAGCGAATAGTAGCTTACTGGTTACAAGAGTTCCGTGGCAGTGTTTGTGGCAGTAAAAGCATACCTTGCCCCTTCTGAGAGTGGGAGGGGACTGATGTAATCCATTTGCCATTATGCTACTGGAGTTTATACTTGGCTAATATGTCCCATCCAGTGAGGTAATCATTGTAGTCACTGGAGTGAGCTTGATGGACACTTGGCTGATGAACACTGTGTTAGCTGGTTCTTATAAGATTTGGTATGTTGTCACACATAGATCCTTCTCCAGGATAGACCACATGCTAGGTCACAGAACAAGTCTCAACAAATTTAGAAAGACTGAAATGCTCTGACCACAATGGAATGAAGCTGGAAATCAATAAGGGGCAGAGAACCAGAATAGACACAAAGATATGGAAGTTAAACAACATACTCTTAATCAGTAGGTCAAGGAGGAAATTGCAAAAGAACTCAGTAACTACCTTGAAATGAATGAAAATGAGAACACAACATATCAAAACCTAGGGGATGCAGCTAAAGTAGTGCTGAGAGGGAAATTTATAGCCATAAATGCGTATAGTAGAAAAGAAGAAAGAGCTGAAAATCAAAGACCTAATTGCACACCTGGAGGAACTTGAAAAAGAAGAACAGGGGAGCAGATGTGGCTCAAGCAGTTGAGCACTTCTTTGCACACGGGAGGTCCTAGGTTCTGTCTCCAGTACCTCCTAAAGAAAAACAAAACAGCAAATGAACAAAACAAACAAACCAAAAACAAACAAACAAACAAACAAACAACAACAAAAAAAAAACTCAGGGGAGCCAATGTGACTCAGTGGTTAAGTGCAACTTCCCACATAAGAAGCCCCCGGTTCAATCCCTGACTCCGGTACCTAAAAGCAAGAACAACAACAACAACAACAAACTAATCCCAAAACAAGCAGACAAAGATTAGAGCAGAACTAAATGAAATTGAGAATTTTAAAAAAACACTGGAAAATTTTTAAACCAAAAGTTGGTTCTTTGAGAAGATTAATAAAATTGACAAATCCTTAGCTAGACTTACAAAGAAAATGCAAATAAATAAAATAAAATAAATGAGAGAGGGGATGTCACCACTGATCCCACAAAAATAAAGTATCATAAGATGATAACTTAAAAAAATTGTATGCCAACAGGATGGATAACTTAGATGAAATGGACAAATTTCTAGAGACACACAAGCAACCTTCATTGACAAAAAAAGAAATAGAACTGAGACCAAACACAAGTGGTGAGATTGAATTAGTCATCAAAAACTTCCCAGCCAAGAAAAGCCCAGGACCAGATAGCTTCATTGGTGAATTCTACCAAACATTCTGGAAAGAATACCAATCCGGCTTAAACTCTTCCAAAAAATAGAACTCATTCTGTGATGCCAACATCACCCTAATAACAAAGCCACATAAAGATGCCACAGGATAAGAAAGCTACAGACCAATGAACCTAGATGCTAGAATCCTCAACAAAATACTTGCTAATCATATTCAACAACACATCAAACAAATTATACACCATGATCAAGTGGGTTTTATCACTGGTATGCAAAAATGGTTCAACATAAGAAAATCAGTCAATGCAATACAGCATGTTAACAGAGCAAAAGAAAAAAATCACGTTATCATCTCTATTGATGCAGAAAAAGCATTTGACAAGATACAGCATCCTTTCTTGATAAAAACGCTTTGAAAGATAGGAATAGAAGGAAACTTCCTCAACATGATAAAGGGTATATATGTGTGGCAGTTTGATAGTTTTAATGAATTCCAAAAAGACATATTGATTATGTTTGTAAACTGGTCTGTTCCTCTGGGTGTGATACCCCTTTGATTTTATTAAATTCAGAGGTTTCACTTTTACTTTATTAAATCAAGATTAGGGCTTTGAATTGACCATGCCATTAGGATGACTCAGTTTGAGTCCCCGCCCTCTTTGTGGGCTATATAAAGAGACTGTCACTCAAGGAGACACAAAATAAGATACACACAGAGGAATAGAGAGAGCACCACAGACACAGAAAAGGAATGAACTTTGATTCTGCAGTTCCGGGAAGAGAGATGAGCCTGATAGTCTACAGCTGACCTTGTGAAGAGACCAGAGCAGCTGAGCCCAGAAAGAAATTAGCCCTCGAGCCTACAGCTGAGATGGGAAGAAGCTGGGCCCATGGAGCCTTAAGAGGAAGAGGAGGGCTGAACCCTTGCAGATATTGCCCACTACATTGCTTCAACATGTGGCAACAGACTTTGGTGAGAAAAATAAACTTTAGATGGATTCTTTAGGGCCTTGTAACTGTAAGATTTTACCCCAAATAAATACCCTTTATAAAAGCCACAGATTTCTGGTACTTTGCATCAGCACCCCATTGGCTGACTAAAACAATATGAAAAAACCCACAGCTAATGTTAGGAAAGACGGCGCTCACTGGGACACGGAGACTGATAATTGCAGGCAGGAAGTTTATAGAGAAGCTCTCCCAGTGGAGGGGGTCTGAAGAATAGACTTCAGCCTGCCCCCAGAAGGCAGAATATGAATTTGTACAGTACTTTTCTAGGCGGGGAAATGATGGTCAGTGGGAGGGGATCAGGGTTCGAGTGAGGTTCAGGGGCCAATAGGAAGCCCTAGAGGTGAAATTTTCCCCTTGTATGGCTAGAGGATAGTGAGCTAGGGAGTTATGTGTCCTTGGAGTGCTGGAGGGGCTGGTGGTGCCTTGGTCTGGAGGGGGAAACTATCTCACTTTACTCCCATTTCCACGTGGTTTCCTTGTTCAACTTGTGGAGAAGTGCTGTGTTTTTAGGCATGTAGGTTATGAGAAGGGGGTGGGGGGCTTGTCCTTCCTCAATGTATATCAGGGGGAACTGAGTTACAGCTTGTTAATTATTGGAAACCTAGTGAGGGGGAGCCTCTAACAGCTAGCATCATACTCAGTGGTGAAATGCTAAAGGCGTTCCCTCTAAGATATGGAACAAGACAAGGATGCTCACCGTCACTGCTCTCATTTATTATTGTGTTAGAAGTACTTGCTCAAGCACTTAGGCAAGAGAAAGAAATAAAAGGCATCTAAATTGGAAAGGAAGAAGTAAAAGTATCACTATTTGCAGATGACATGATCCTATACATAAAAAGCCCCCAAAAATCTACAACAAAGCTTCTAGAGCTGATAAACAAGTTCAATAAAGTGGCAGGATTTAAGATCAACATGCAAAAATAAGTAGCATTTCTGTATACTAATAATGAGTAATCTGAGGAGGAAATTTTAAAATTCCATTTACAATAGCAACTAAAAGAATCAAATATCTAGGAATAAACTTAACTAAAAAATGTAAGGGACTTGTACACAGAAAACTGTACAACATTGGTAAAGGAAATCAAAGACCTAAATAAATGGAAGAAACATGTTTATGGATTGGAAGACTAAGCACCTTTAATATGTCTATCCTACCTAAATTGATTTACAGATTTAATGCAATCCCAATAAAAATTACAACAGCATTTTTTTTACTGAACTGGAAAAGCCAATTATGAAATTTATTTGGAAGGGCAAGGGGCCCTGAATAGCCAAAAACATATTGAAAAAGAAAAATGAAATTGGAGGAATCATGCTACCTGACTATAAATCATACTACAAAGCTACAGTGGCAAAACTGCATGGTGTTAGCACAAGGACAGACATACTGACCAATGGAACCAAATTGAGAGTTCTGATATAGAGCCTTACATTTAAGGTCGACTGATATTCGACAAGGCCACAAAGCCCATTCAATTGAGATAGAATGGCCTCTTCAACAAATGGTGCTGGAAGAACTGGTTATGTATATCCAAAAGAATGAGAAAAGACCACCATCTTATGCCTGATACAAAAATTAACTCAAGATGGATCCAAAGGTCTAAATATAAGAACCAAAACCATAAAGCTCCTAGAAGATAACGTAGGGAAGCATCTACAAGATCTTGTAGTAGGAAACGGTTTCACAAATTTTGAAAGAAAAAAATAGATAAATGGGACTTCCTTAAAATTAAAAACTCTTGTGCTTCAGAGGAGTTTGTCAAGAAAGTGAAATGGCAACCTACTCAATGGGAGAAAATATTTAGGAATCGCTTATCTGATAAGTGCCTAATATCCAGCATAAAAAAAAAAGAAATCCTACATTTCAAAAATAAAAAGACAAACAACCCATTTTAAAAATGGGCAAGAGATTTGAATAGATACCTTACCAAAAAGGAAATACAAATGCTAAAAAGTACATGATAAGATGGTCAACATCACTAGCTATTAGGGAAATGCAAATCAAAACTACAATGAGATACCATCTTACACCCATTAGACTGGCAGCTATTAAAAAACCAGAGAACTACAAGTGTTAGAGAGGATATGGAGGAAAGGGAACCCTCACCCACTGCTAGTGGGAATGCAGAATGGTGCAGCCATCATGGAGGATGGTTTGGCAGTTCCTCAGGAAGTTAAATATAGAATTTCCATATGATCCAGCAATCCCACTGCTGGGTATATACCCAGAAGCATTGAAAGCAGGGACACGAACAGATAAATGCACACCAATGTTCATAGTGACATTATTCACTATTGCCAAAAGTTTGGAAGGAACCCAAATGTTCATCAACAAATGAATGGATAAACAAAATGTGGAATATATATACAATGGAATATTACTCAGCTGTAAGAAGGAATGAAGTATTCACACACTTGAAAACATGATGAATCTTGAAGACCTTATGTTGAGTGAAGCAAGCTAGTCACTAAAGGACACATATTGCCTGACCTCACTGATATGACCTAAGCTTATTGAGCAGGCTCACTGAGCTAGAATCTGGAAGATAGATTATCAGAAGATAGAAAGAGAGTAGAATGTGCTGAGCTGATGCTCAATCTGGGCAGAACCTATGATAAGGTGAAAGAGGGTGGTTTGGCCATGGATGGGGGTGACAGTGATGCTGGGATGTGAGTGGGGTCCATGGTGCTAGAGTGTGAAGGTGAGCAGCGGGGGTGGGGTTGGGTTGGACCATCCATGGAACTAGGGGGAGGGCTGGAGGAAGGAACTGGTGAACTCTGAGGATTTATAAGTCTGTGGTTGAAACCACAATGGTAGGAATGTTCTTTTGGCAAATATGGTAGGAAAGGTCCCTGGTGCAGGGCGTCAGTGGTGGTGGGATGTGTGGGAAAGGGTGCACCTGGATCATGCTTCTATGGAATATGAATGTACTCATCTTGTCATAGAGGGTTATCTCAGTGGGTGGAGACTCACACAATAAACAAGAAAATACACTGGTACCTTGGTACTTGTCGTTAATTGGTCCCAGGAGGTGCGACAAGTACCAAAAATGATGAGTACCAAACAAATTTTTCCCTTAAGGAATAATGTAAATATATTTAATGCATTCCCAAACCAAAAACAATGCACATTTTAAAGGCAATATGTAAAAAGAGGGTTGTATATCATTACTTTACATGAGAAATAAAACTAAAAATTAATAAATACTTAGATTAAATAAAATAAAAAGTTCACTTTTCCTGTACTGAGAAGAGTCCCTGGCCTAATGGGATGGTGGAGGAGAGTGGTGAGGAGAGGCTACATGGAGAGTTGCTCGGAAGCAGAGTCCCCTCCAATAGAGCATGGGGCACTTGCACTTCAGGTGTTCTTTCTCTTTTCTGTCTTTTGTCAACCTGCACCACAAGCTCTGACACACTCTTTGGCACCTTCACTAGAAACTTATCCAATGAGGACTGCTTCTGTCTTCTTCTCAGAATTCCTCGAAAGTGTGAAATTGTTTGGGCATTCCATAAATTCACAATTCTGCTTGTCAGAGCTTTGTCTGGATGGTCCTTCTTGATAAAGTCTTGAACTTCTGCCCATTTTGCACACATTTCTCTCATCAAGGACCTGGGGGCTCCTCCCCTATTTCCTCCTCACCTGAAGAAACCTCCTCAGTCCCCTCTTTTTGCTGCTCCTTCTGTGGTTCCTGCGGCTCCTCAGTGCTGAGCTCCTCACCATGCTCCTCCACTGACTCCTCAGCACCAGCAGCATCGACCTCCAGACCCATGGATTGACCCAAAGACACAAGATCCTGCACAACTGCGCCCTCTGCACCTGCAGGCTGGGGTCGGCCTCAGACCCTTCCAAGTCTCTGAGTTACAGCTTCTAGCCACAAATTCTTCCATGCTGAATTCACTGTCCTTTCAGAGACTTCATTCCAGGCCTTATCAATAAGGTTAAGGCGATGCAGGATATTGAAAAGCTCCTTCCAGAATTCTGTGAAGGTCATCTGGTTGTCAGAGGTGATCTCAATCCCCTCTGGAAAAGCGCCTTGGTGTACAACTTTTTGAAGTTTGAAATGACCTGCTGGTCCATGGGCTGGATGAGAGGAGTAGTGTTGGGGGGTAGGAACCTTACAGTGATGGAGGTAAACTCCTCTAGTAAGTCATCCTCCAAGCCTGGAGGGTGGGCAGGTGCACTGTCCAAAAGTAGGAGAGCTTTCAGAGGCAAGTCTTTCTCCCGCAAATATTTTTTTACTGAGGGACCAAACACTTCATTCATCCACTCGGTGAAAAATTGCCTCGTGACCCATGCCTTGCTGTTTGCCCTCCACATCACATGGTGTGTGTTTTTTATGACAACGTGCTTCTTGAAAACTCGCGGGTTTTCACTATGATAGACTAGTAGAGGCTGGAGTTTTAAGTCCCCACTTGCATTCCCACACAATAGAGTGAGCCTGTTCTTCATTGGCTTGTGGCCTGGTAATGCCTTCTCCTCTTTTGTGACGTAGGCCCTACTTTTTTAAATTATCAAACCAGCCATGGCTGGCCTTAAAAACTTCAACGCTCTCATCACTCAGTTCCGGTTTGTTTTTCAATATTGTGATTTAAGCAATGGAAGAAATTGTAACAGTGAGGTAGAGCCAGTGGCCACTAGACGCTTTCAGGGCAGGGAGGGGAAGGGCAGTTGTAATACAGGGGCTTTTTCAGGACTTGGGGGTTGTCCTGAGTGACGTTGTGGTGACAGATATAGGCCATTTTACATCAGCATATACCATGCAGAACTGTGTGGGAGAGAGTGTGGTCTACAGTGTGAACT
>JAQZBX010089551.1:0-12076 GCA_029593785.1 Cabassous unicinctus
GATTCTAAATTGAAAACTGTTAAACAAATATAGTGTGGAAAGACAGATGATATGAATTGCACAAGAGATTGGAAAAGGGAATAGAAGTGAACAAAATGAGAATCGATTTGAAAAAAAAGGAGAAGGAATACAGACATCTGAAAAGTAATCATTCAAATGTTTGCGTCTCCAGTGTGCAGATCCTAGAAAGCACTATAGCCCAAAACCTACGTGCAAATGGATCACAAATTAGTTGCAGCTCAGTATTAGAGGCCAGGGCCTAAAGTCAGGGTATTCAGTAGATCAATGAGATGAAGGCCCTCCAGGAAAGGAGCATGCAAAGGATATTTACTCTAAGAAAGCACTGTTAGAAAAGGATGTTCCACTGCCTCAGTAAAAGAGATAACTACCTGGAAGGCATTGGGAAAAGCATTAAAGGTCTTTATAGAATCAAGAACAGGGAAAAAAATACTCCACTTACATAAAGATATCACTTAAGTGAAAACAAAATGTAAGTATCAGGGAAGGAAAAAGTTGAAAAATCCAGAATCATATGAGGAAAAAAAGAAGACCAACCAATCAGTTTTATGCCTCCCAGCTAAGACAATGACAAAACAGTATAGTGCATCCTGGTTAAACTGGAAACTGTAGTTTTATTAATTAAAGGCCAATTTGGATTGCCATTGAGTGGATCAAATCACTGACATAACAAACCAAATCTAGCTGATTGAGCTGTTTCTTAAATGGGATGCATTTAGTAAGATCAACCTAAGTAAAGTATTGATTTGAAGTCAAGAAGCTACCTGAAACAAAGCAGAGATTAGGCTGTCTTATTATTATTGTTATAATTATTATTATTAATTGTGGTAACAGATGATATGAATTGCACAAAATTTCTCATTTCAACTACTTTTATGTATACAATTCAGTGATATTAATTACAATCACAATATTGTGTTACCATCACTACTATCCATAACCAAACTTTTTCATCACCCTTTACAGCAACTCTTGTACCCATTGAGGTCCATGGGTTCTTAACCTTTTTTGTTCCACAGACCCCTTTGCCAGTCAGGTGAAAACCATAGACCCCTTACTAAGCCCGCACCATACTGTGTATTATTTAATAAATATATCACACCCTCACCAACACGTCCCCACAAGAATGCTTTTTTTAAAACTTCAATTCAAGCTCACAGACCCCTTGTTAAGAACCCCTGCGTCAAGCATATCTCCACATCCTCTCCCTACCCCTTACCCCAGGCCCTGGTAACCTGTAGTCTGCCTCCTGTCTCTAAGAATTTTCTTATTCTAGGTAGTTCATACCTAACTTTTCATCCCAAATATAAACTCTGTACATTTTAAGCCTTAACTCCCTATCCCCATTCCATCTCCTGGTAACCTATATTCTAGATTCTAGCTCTGTGAATTTGTTTTTTCTTATTACTTTATATTAGTGAGATCATACAATATTTGCCTTTTTGTGTCTGGCTTATTTCGCACAACATGATGTCTTCAAAGTTTGTCCATGTTGTCGCATGTATCAGAATTTCATTCCTTTTCACAGCTGAATAATATTCCATGGTGTGTATATGTTTTGAGAGTAACTCAATGCTCATTTCTCTGCGGGAAGCAAATTGTGTTGTCCAGCCACAGGCTTCAAGCCCTGGTGGACCCTCTTAAAAAGGTGTTGACTGGAAATAACTTACTTGATCACTTTTGCCAAGTAAGTGTGAAGTACTCTTGCAATTCTCATCTTTATTGAAAAAAAAAAAAAAGAGGAAAGTAATTTGCCTTTTCTGATCATTGTGGCTTCAAGAGTAGAAGATTAATAGATGTTAAGCAAACCATTTTTTCTGCTTTGCTCTCTACAATACCCTACTTTTTTTCCCTTCTACTTTTCTTGCAAATTAATATTTGCTTAATTGTCATATTTACTTAGGGAGAAACGCTAAACTGATACACTTGCTGCAATCTGATGCTTCCGTTTTTAATATAACAAATCTTCATAAATTTCCATCACTGTTGCTTTGAGCTTAATTTTTTTTAATTAGCCAGGAGTTTGAACATATTTCAGCATATCATTTTCTATGAAATAAGAACCCTTGAGGCATTACTACTTCTGGTAATAAAAATGGATCTGTGAGCAGATTTCATTGATCATTTTGAAAACTGACTAGATTAAGAAAGGCCATTGACTTCATTTCACGGTTTATCTCAGACTGTGATTAACTCTTAATTCCAGTCAAATTGTTATCTTTGTGGCACTGCTACTAAGGCCAAGGCCATACTGTTTGTATGTCTGATTTTTTATTGTAGGCCTATAGGCAATTAGAAAGCATGCTTTACCCTCAAACACATCAAACCAAAGAAGCAATACTGAGAACCTGTGGGCAAAGGTAAGTCAGGTGAGACTATAGTTTCTGAAGAACTGGCAAAGGTGGGTCTCCTGGATCATCTCTCTAAGGCAGGGGTTCCTAACAAGGAGTTCATGAGCTTGAATTGAAATTCAAAAAACCATTACTCTTGTGGGGATGTGTTGGTGTGGGTGTGATATATTTATTAAATAATACACAGTGTAGTGTGGACATAGTAAGGGGTCCGTGGTTTTTACCTGACTGGCAAAGGGGACCGAAGAACAAAAAAAGGTTAAGAGTCCCTGCTCTAAGGCTATCCAAATGTCAGGCAATGGAAAAGGGAGTCGCTGCATATGGATGCAAGTTGTTTTTGACACCAAAGCCCAGAATCTACAAACAGAAGAGGTTATGTAGGCACAGAAAAAAAAAAAAAAATCCCAGGAAGTTTGTTCTACTAATGTTGGTTTTAAGATAAATACCACAGAAATTCTTTTTCGTTTAAGTCAATTTGTTTTCCACTGAGGAGGCACAGATTTTTACTAGTATAATCCTTATTTATAAGCTGCTTTATCCATTTTGCAAATTTTACACTGATAAAATATAATACCAGGGAAAAATATTGAGGAAACTTCTACAATCATGTAATAGCCAGTGTTCTTTTCTCATCTAACCAGTTTGAAATTTGCCTTCTTTAAATATTAGAGGAACACGTCAAAATAAAGTCATCAGGAGAAAGTTTTGGAAAACTTGGTAATTGTCAAAGCAGTAGAGATGACAGGATTAAGTCATAATACCATTGCAGAAAATAGGCTCTACTCTGAAGAACATGAGGGGGAATGTGTATGTTTTAAGCCCGAGAATGTTGATTTGTCTTCCTCTCTCTTCCATATATAGAGGCAAGGGTCACAGTACCTATAAGGCTTTGTCAGTGAGAATTAATGCTGTAATCTCCTATTTACAGTTTAGGGGGATAATTAAAATGAGTAAGTAAAGAGTTCATTTTTTATTGTTAAGTCTCCATTTTTCTCATTCCCACATTTACAAAAAGCCTTGCATGGCAGAGAAAAGTCCTATTTACTCTACTGAGTCAATATTCAATAATTTTTAACCTACAAAAATGGAAATTTCCTACATTTCCTATATTTCAACTTAATAGCTAAGAACAATTTTTCTATAAATCTTTGGTTTAAAAGGACATACTTTTCTGAATACTGTTGTGAAAATTTTCTTTTCTCTGAGAACTCACAAATGCTTTCCCAAATCCTTCTGACATCCCCAGAGTCTTCTTCCTATTTTCCCATCTGGTGGTGGGTCCACTTTGTAGCCAGAGGGATATAGATTGTGAGTGATGTGGACTCCAGGAATATTGTTCTTTCCTAGCATGTTATGAGAACCCTGTCATAAATAGCCCAGGACTATTGAAACAAAACCAAAAGTCTATGTGCCCATGTGGGCAGTGAATTAAATAGTTCAGTTAACTGGAGACTCATGTCAAACCTCATTTGCCAACTTGGAGGAAGGAAGGAAGAAATTCATAGGAAAGAAAGTTTGAAAGATGTACATAATTTCTGTTCCAAAAAAAAAAAGGAAACAGAATGGCTATAAAAGAATGCAGCTTGAGGGGTGGTTCCAAGGCTATAATGCAGGAGTAATGATTCATAGACTATGGTACTAAGTATTATCTATTCAGTATTTTTATAACATCTAAGATTAAAGGTCATCTATAGCACAATTTTACCAGATAGAATAAGATAAACCCCACCTCCATAACTTGCCATTCAAGGCTACTATAAACTGGCCTATCCTAAATACCCTAAGCAGTAAACACTGTATTTCTTTCACCACATCCCCAGCAGAGTGGCTAAAGTCTAGAAAAAAACAATCAAACTCCTTCCTTTTCTGTGATCATACTTGAATTCCCCTTTCCATGCTTTGCTCATGTTTCTCTGCTTCCCTGTTTCTCAAACTCCTATCCCACCAAACGCTCTCTCTGATTCTTTGCCCTTAAGTCACAATTAATACCTTCACCACGATAGGTAGAATAATGGCCCTCCAAAGATGACCACATGCTAATCCCCAGAACCAGTGAATATGTTACCTTGTGTGGCAAAAAAGGAATTAGGATGGCAGGTAGAATTAAAGTTGGTAATCAAATGTATTTAAAATAGGACTATTATACTGGATTATCCAAGTGGGCTAAATGTAATCACAAGATTCAAAAGTGGAAGAAGGAAGCAGAAGAGTAGGTCACAGTAAGACTCAACCCCATTGCTAGTTTTTGAAGATGTTGAAAGGGGTCCATGAACCAAGGAATGAGAGCAGTCTTTAGGGAAGCTGGAAAAGGCAAGAAAACAAGATTCTCCCTAGAGGGTTCAGTAAGAGAGACAGACCTACTGGCACCTTGATTTTAACCCAGTGAGACTTGTGCTGAACATCCAACATAAAGAACTATAAGATAAATTTGTGTTATTTTAAGTCACCAATTTTGTGGCAGCCATAGAAAATTAATAAATGTAAATGTAGTGCTTCAGGATAAGATTACACTTGGGTTCGAATTTCTACTTTGCTACTTCTAAGTTACATGTTCTTGGACAATTAAAGGAAACTTTCTGAACTTCACTTCAGGTCAGGCCATCAGTTTACAATCTTCCATTGCACACAGCTCTTCTCCTTTGAGGTATATATCACCATTATAATTAAATAATTCTTGAGTGATTAATTAAATGCCTGTGTCTCCCTTGAGATGATGGTTTTCCCAAGGAAAAGAGCCCTGTCTATCTTGTTAACTACTTGCCTCCTTATCAAAAAGCCCAGTGGTGAGCAAAAACAGGTGCTTAAAAAGATTTGCCAGTTGGATGATTATGAGTAAATCCATACCTTGGGTATGATGTTGACAATACTCCCAGTAAAATATGAATAAATTCCAAATGTAAAAATGAATTCTCTGCATCAGTATAATCCAGGGCCTCAGAGAACCATTACTCAAGAGATTTCATAATCTCCTCTTTTCAACTCCCATTTTCTAAGTTATTTCATTTGTTTTTTGTTTTTTTTTTTCAATTCCCTCTTTGCTTTCCTGACTTGAAGGCATTTTCCTATTAGTTAGACCTAGGACTGATGGAGTGTTTCACAGCTATGGTTATTGGTATGTTCCCCATGAGTCCAGGTCCAATATCCTGGTTTACAAGTAAAAAAATGAAAGTTTATGTGATAAACTCTAGAGGACTGATTCAGGTCAACAAATTAAAAGACCATTTGTTCATTTACTTTGGGAACTATTCCAAGAAGAGCAAAACCTTTTTTCACACTGGATTCTACCATCTATACCCAGCTGAAAATTTACTTAAGAACAATGTTTGCTTTAAGTTTTTAAAAAGTGGGGAATAGACAAGTACTATGTACATAACAACTTACAAAAAAAAAAAGCATATATAGAAGATACTCTTACAAACAAGTAAAACTCATAAAAGAATGATTTTCAACTTTATTTGAATGAATCCAGAATTGGTATTTGCTGCACAGTGGTCAGGCATAAAGGTTGATAGATCGTTTACATAATATCTTGAATTCAGATTTAAATATAAATATATATATATATACACACACACACATACATATTTATGTATAACAATTCCAACTTTAATGCTAAATATATTGTTTCTAAATCTTTCTTTTTTCTAATACTTACACTCCAGGCCTTACCTAGACAGCTCTATCGAAAAATGGATTCCTGGGGAGTTCTTGATTTAAGCCCCTTTGAGGTCATTGTATTTTAATGGAAGTCTCCAAAACATGGTAGTGTTTCATTTTTCTAGGTTTTAGAAGTTCTTGCCTTAAATCAAGCCCTCGGGGAAGCCATTTATTGGTCATGGGGTATTTTGGGTCCTTATAGAAACATTTTGCTTTTACTGTGTTGGCCTTCAGCTATTAAGAAAGTTGTCTATAAGGAAGAGTTATGTGAAGAATATGTAAGCTTCCTATCTAAAAAGAAAATGGAGATTCTGGCGCTTATAAAGTTTACTGCACTTGCACAATCATAAAGGCCTGAATTATCAATCTTATTCACATTAAACAAGAGTCTTACTCAGCCTCAAGTTTTATTAATGATTAGCAAAGAATTTAAAACAATGGTGCAAGCAACATAAATATCTAGAAGACCACAAACATCAGATGCAGCATTTAAAACATGCTTTTGGGGGGAGTTCTGGGAACATGATATCAGAGTAGGCAGGCACAGCTCAACTTTCTCACAGAAACAAAGGAGAAAGGGCCAAAAGTTGCCCAAGGGGCCTGCTTTAGGTGTCAGCAGACCAGGACAGTGCTACACAACTCCCAGAAGGGTGAGGGAAAGAGAGATGAAGAACTGAAACAACAAATGTGAGTTACCAAACCACCTCGGAGGCCTAAAAAGGCTCTGCTACACCCCCTCCCTCCAATATTTTAAGCTAGGGTAAAATTCCTGGCTCACTGGAGCTTACTGAAAGGGGAACAGACATCTTCCTCCCTGTCAACTGTTACAAGGGAAAAGGGAGAGGGGTAGGGGGCTTCTCTTCAGTGAATTCACCCAGGAGAGGTCACCCTGAATCTCAGCTTTGACCAGATCAAAACATAGGAAAACAGAGATTGAAAGAAACACCTCGGTGGAAAGGTATGACAGTGAGCACCATCCTCTGGCTAGTCTGGAAATTGTATGGAAAAAACTGCTTTTAGGCCTCTCTTAACCCAAACTCCTGGGAGAAAATCTTCACCCCATCAGTTAGTCCATGGCCCAATTGTAATAATGTAAGCTGGGCAGTTTTAAAGAATTAGAATAAGTTGAAACAAATATCAAAGAAGAGCCATGAAAAATAACAATAGGAAATAGAGAGAAATTGCCCATCAGAGTAAATTCACCAACATATTCAGATGCCAAGACATTAGCAAAAATTATAAGCCATAATAAGAAACAGGAAGAGATGGCCCAACCAAATGAACAAATCAAAAATTCTGAAGAGATATTAGATTTAAGACAATTAATCAATGATAAACACACAACTCTCCTAAATAAATTCAAAGAATTAAAAGAAAATATGACTAAAGAGATAAAGGATATTAAGAAGACTCTGGGTGAGCATAAAAAACAATTTGAAAGCCTGCAAAGAAAAGTAACAGACATTATGGGAATGAAAGACACGATGGAGGAGGTTAAAAATACATTAGAGGCACATAAGAGCATATTTGAATTGCTTGAAGACAGAATTAGTGATTTCAAAGACAGAATATCTGAACTGGAAAAGACAGGAGAACAGAAAGAGAAGAGAATGGAAAAAATAGAATAGAGTCTTGGGGAATTGAATGACAATGTGAAGCACACAAACATTCATGTTATCAGAGTCCCAGAAGGAGAAGAGAATGGAAAAGGGGCAGAAAGAATATTTGAGGAAACAAACACTGAAAACTTCCCTACCCTTATGAAAGACATAAATATGAATATCCAAGAAGGCCAATGTACCCCAAACAGAATAAATCCAAATAGACCCACCCAAAAACACCTACTATTCAGAATGACAGACATCAGAGATAAAGACAGGATTCTGAAAGCAGCAAGGGAAAAGCAAAGCATCACATAC
Source organism: Cabassous unicinctus (assembly GCA_029593785.1). Taxonomy (NCBI): domain Eukaryota; kingdom Metazoa; phylum Chordata; class Mammalia; order Cingulata; family Chlamyphoridae; genus Cabassous; species Cabassous unicinctus. The sequence goes on from JAQZBX010089551.1 coordinate 7,946, forward strand.
AAGGGAACTTCTATAAGATTAAGTGCCGACCTCTCATCAAAAACAAGAATAAAGTGGTATAGAATATTTAAGGTACTGAAAGAGAAAAACTACCTGCCAAGAATTCTGTATCCAGCAAAACTATCCTTCTAAAATAAGGGTAAGTTCAAAGTCTTCACAGACAAACAAAACCTGATAGAATATGTTACAAAAGACTAGAATTACAAGAGACACTAAAGGTAGTGCTGCAGCCTGAAAGGAAAAAACAAGGGCGAGAGACTTGGAGAAGAGAGTAGAAATGAAGATTATTAAAAAGGGCAAAATTAAAGTGTAAAAAGACAAACAATAGAAAGATATGACAACAGAAAGCCAAAGGGCAAAATAGATGAAGTAAGTAATACCTTTACAGTAATAACATTGAATGTTAATGGCTTGAACTCCACAATCAAAAGACTTAGACTGATAGAATGGATTTTAAAAAATGAGCCATCTATACGCTGTCTACAGGAGACTCACCTCAGACATAAAGATACAACCAAATTAAAAGTGAAAGGTTGGAAAGAGATATTCCATGCAAATAGTAACCAAATTCCTAGAAACACACAAACCACCTATCCTGACCCTAGAAGGAATAAAAGACCTCAACAAACCAATCACAAGTGAAGACATTGAAACAGTCATCAAAAACTTCCCAAAGGTGAAAAGTCCAGGACCAGATGGCTTCACAGGTGAATTCTACCAATCATTCAAAGACATGCTAATACCAATCTTTGTCAAGCTCTTCCAAAAATTGAACAGGAAAGAATGCTACCAAACTCATTCTATGAAGCCAACATCACCCTAATACCAAAACCAGATAAAGAAACTACAAAAAAAGAAAATTACAGACAAATATCCCTAATGAATATAGATGCAAAATCCTCAACAAAATACTTGTAAACCGAATCCAAAAGTACATTAAAAGAATTATACACCACGATCAAGTGAGTTTTATCCCAGGTATGCATGGGAGGTTCAACACAAGATAATCAATTAGTGGTAATATACCATATTGATAAATTGAAGAAGAAAAATTATATGATACTCTCCATAGATGCAGAAAAGTCATTTGATAAAATGCAGCACCTGTTCTTGATAAAAACACTCTAAAAATAGGAATAGAAGGAAGTTTTCTCAATATGATAAAGACCATTTATGAAAAACCTACAGCTAGCATGGTGCTCAATGGTGAAAGACTTAGAGATTTCCTGCTGAGATAAGGAACAAGATAAAGATGCCCACTGTCACCACTGTTAAACCAGTATTGAGCTAGAAGTTTTAGGTAGAGCAATTAAGCTGGATAAAGAAATAAAAGGCACCCAAATAGGAAAGGAAGAAGTAAAACGTACACTATTTGCTGATAAAATGATCTTATACCTAGAAAATCCTGAAAAATCCACAACAAAGCTACTAGAATAGACAAGTTCAGCAAAGTAGTGGGATACAAAATCAACATGCAAAAATCAATAGAGTTTCTATACACTACTGATGTGCAATCTGAGCTGGAAATCAGGAAAAAAATTCCACTTATAATGGTGACTAAAACAATAAAATATTTAGAAATAAACTTAACCAAGGACATAAAGGACCTATATTCAGAAAACTACAAAACATTGCTAAAAGAAATCGAAGAAGACTTAAATAAATGGAAGGACATTCTGTGTTCATGGATTGAAGACTAAATATCGTTAAGATGTCAGTTCTACCCAAACTGATTTATAGATTCAATGCGATATCAATAAAAATCCCAACAGCCTTTTTTTGCAGATATGGAACAGTCAATTATCAAATTTATTTGGAAGGGTAAGGGACCACAAATAGCCAAAAACATCTTTTAAAAAGAAGAACGAAGTTGGAGTACTTTCACTTCCTAACTTTAAAGCGTATTACTTAGCTACAACGGTAAAAATAGCATGACACTGGGATAAAGACAGACAGATTTGTCCAATGGAACCAAATTGAGGAATCAGAAATAGACTCACATCTACAGTCAAGTAATTTTTGGCAAGGCTTTCAAGCCCTCCCAGCTGGGCCAGAGCAATCTATTCAAAAAATTGTGCTGGAAGAACTGGATAGCCATAGCCAAAAGAAAGAAAGAGGACCCATATCTCACACATTATACAAAAAGCAACTCAAAATGGATGAAGGATCTAAATATAAATGGGACAACAATAAAACTACTAGAAGAAAATGTAGAGAAACATCTTCAAGATCTTGCGGTAGGTGGTAGTTTCTTAACCCTTACATCCAAAGCATGAGCAACAAAAGAAAAATAGATAAATGTAAACTTCTCAAAATTAAACTTTTGCACCTCAAAGGACTTTGTCAAAAGGGTGCAAAGGCAGCTGACTCATTGGGAGAAAATATTTGGCAATCACATATCTGGTAAGGGTTTAATAGCCATTATATATAAAGAGATCATACAACTTCACAATATAAAGACAAACTACCCAATTAAAATATGGGCAAAAGACTGGAAAAGACAATTTTCCAAAGAAGAAATACAAATGGAGAAGAAACACATGAAAAAATGTTCAACATCACTAGAAATTAGGGAAATGTAAATCAAAACTACAGTGATTTATCTTTTCACACTTTTTAGACTGGCCACTATTAAAAAGAAAACTTTAAATGTTGGAAGGGATGTGGAGAGGTAGGAACGTTTATTCACTTATGGTGGGAAAATAGAATGGTACAGCCACTGTAGAGTACTGTGTGGCATTTCCTAAGGAAGTTGAATATAGACCTGCCATTTACCTGGCAATACCATTACTAGGTACATACCCAGAAGAACTGAGAGCAATGGCATGAATAGACATCTACACACCAATGTTCATAGCAGCATTATTCACGATTGCTAAAGGTTGGAAACAACCCAGGTGTCCATCAACTGATGAGTGGATAAATATATTGTGGTATATACACATGATGGAATATTATGCATCAGTAAGAAGAAATGAAGTCATGGAACATATGCCAACATGGTTGAAACTGAAGGACATTATGTTGAGTGAAACAAGCCAGACACAAAAAGACAAATACTGTATGATTGCACTATTATGAAATAAATATATTGTGTAAAGTCATGGAGTTAACAATTAGAATATAGGTCACCAGGAAATAGAAGGAGGGTTAATCTGTGCAGAATTGGTAAAAAGGTAGTTTGTAAATCTTAGGAAATTAATAGAAATGGTGAAAGCACATCATAGTGTTTGTAACTAGCAGAGCTATTATACGGGTATGACAGTTATTGAAAGGGTAAATCTAAGGTCATGTATATTACTAGAAAGAAGGCTAAAAATGTAACATGGGACTGTATAACATAGTGAAACCTCATGTAAAATATGAATATTGGTGATATTCCATATAAGACTGTTTTTATGAAATATAAATACAAATATACTAAGGGGAAGGAAACAGAATAGAAGCATAGAGAGATTGAGAGGTGATGAGGTTTTTGTTTGTTTGTTTATTGTTATTATTGGAATAATGAAAATGTCCTAAAAATGATTGAAGTGATGAATACACAACTATGTGATTATACCGAATACCATTGATTGTATACTTTGGAAGAATTTATGCTTTATTAATATGTATCAGTAAAATTAAATTGTTAAAAAGAATATATACCTGATACAAAGATTCAAAAGAAACTGCTTTCCTCACCATATAAATGTGAAGCTCAGCTTACTTACTTCAAGGGTCCATCACATTTCTACCTGTTTCCAAGGTCAGGCTCCATTTCTGGATTGGACTCATACAGTCTGGGGTGGTGGAAAGAGCAAATTCTTACATCAGTTATATATTGTACAATTTATTAATCATATAACATTGGGCAAAGTATTTAACTTCAAAAAACATGTTTTTTTTTGCACTTGGGTTTATTGGTTTCAAAGTTATAAATGCTAACCAACTATTAATACTAGTCAAATTGATGCAGGGAAACCACTGAGTTTGGGTTCCCTTAAACTTATATGCCTCTCTAATCACATAGTCCTGTTCTGGTTACATAGCTAAATCCCATTCTTCATCATAGTTGTAGCCCATAACTCCATAAATTTCAGATTTATTTACAATAATTAAACTGGACAAAGTATACCCTGCTAAAAGCAT
>JAQZBX010089552.1:0-12624 GCA_029593785.1 Cabassous unicinctus
TTCCTGACCCTACTTGCACTGCTGTGGATTTTTTTTAAGAGACACAAAGACAAAAATAAACTCCTTTCCCTGGCCCTCCAAACATATATTCTGTGAGATAACTGTGCCTGCAACAAAGTGTTAATCCTGGGATCGTATTTTTATATCATATTCACATATTTGTTTTTTTAATTGGTGTTAGATGACATGATTAATAAAAAAGGCAAGATATTTTCAGAATTTGAATTTCAGTTTTTATTTTTTTTTTCTTTTGCAATGTCCCTTTTAAATTTTTTATTCTAAACAAAATGAAGAAAATCTTGTTGCTCCAGTCCTTGTAATAAGCCCTCTGTTAGGAATCTGAAAAACAGCTGCATCAAAGGAGGCATTTAAGGGTATTAGGACTGACAGGACTTAGTTTTTTTTGGGGGGTGGGGGGTAGTTAAGAGGAGACTGGTTTTTTTAAATGCTATATGACAGTTCTAAATCTCTACAGTTGTCCTGTGAAGGTAAATAAATCCCTTAACTCTTGAGTCTATGAGTTCAAGGCCGGGGTCCTCACGTGTGACGTGTCTTTCGGGTCTTGGCCTTACCAAAGCAAAAGGGTGTACGATGTGAAGAATGTTGGTTTAAACACACACACGCGCACACATACACACACACACATTTTGTATTATTGCTCCCTACTTAACATACTTGAATTCTTGATTTCCTTTGGGGTAAAAAAGGATTTAAAACCATAAAGTATTTTAAAGAAATTAAGTCTACAAAAACATACTTTCTTTTTCTTTTCCTTTTTTTCCCCTCCACAGACAATGCCCTCTGTTCAGTTCCCAACTCAAACTACAATAAATGGTGATACACTTCAGAAGGAATCTTCTTTGAGTCTCTTCTTTTCTTTGAGTGGAAGAAACGGGGTGGGTAAAGATCAAGGGCCAAATGAGTTTGCATGTGATGCATTATCTTTAAGAGTTGCTATTTTTTAAATAAAACTTATATGTGTCCAAAATATGTGTTTTCATTCTCCTTTTGCTTCCCCTTTTCATTGTTTGAGGAGGTAAATCTCTGTCACGTTGTCTTTTACCTTTATCAAGCTGTTCCTCTGTCCCAAATATCTTTTGCCTGATAACTTGAAGAAGATTCGTATTCAAGCCCAACTCATTTCATAAACATTTTTCTTAAACACTCCCAATATCACCAAAATATTCCTACCGGCTCATGTCTTAATAATAATAACAATAAGAGCAAGTACTTATGTAACATTTACTCTGTGCTGGGCAGTATGCACAGGCCTTTACACTTATCCTTTCGTCCTCTAGGAGGGCTACTGTCAGCATCTCTTGTTTCTTTGTTTTATTTAAAACAAAGTGGAGTGGAGACATTAGCAGGTGTTCTGGCTCCTGAGCCCATGCCCTTAGCCACCTTGTCTGTTCATTCTCTTGAGCACATTTGGACTCAATCACTTTAAGAAGAAAAAAAAAAGCAATGTATTCATTGTAGCAAAAGTTTTAGAAAGTATAGAGAAGCAAAAAGAAGAAAATGAAAATCATCCATAATCCCACCATGCAGATAGATAGCTACTGTTAATTTGGTTTAGTTTTACTAAGTATCTGTATATGTGTATATATATATATATATATATATATATGTTATGCATTATACTGTTTACTGGCTTTCTATGCTTAATTTTATGTCATGAATGCATGTTGTTTCTCTCCTCTCCATCTAGATTATAAATTCTTCAGAGCCACAGATTCTAGCCTATTATTTGAAACCCCATTCATCCCCCATGGATGCTGCTTTATGCCTCCATATACACTCATCGTTTTGAATGTTCAGGATTCGGAGGTTTTGAGGACCTTCAGCCAGGTAGGGCGTGGACGCAGGCAGTCTCTGGCCTCTACTGTCTCTAGAAGGAAATGCTTTGGATTTTTATTTTTAGAGTCTCAAGGTTGCTTTTTTTATAGAAACTTGAATGCCTTCAATCTCTTAGTTAAGGATATTAAGGTAAAATAAATTTTTAAAAAATTTCAAGATAGGTAACCTTGGCTGACAAAGATGGTCAAATAGGAAAGAGAATCTGAGAATCAGATCAGCAGGAGAGAAATCATCCTTGAGAAAAATGCAATTAAAATAACTTCCTGTTTTGTGATTCATCATTGTGTGAGTCTTCAAAAGGAGTTGATTGTATGATTGAATATCTTTTTAAAAAATAGCTGAGTCATTATTTTGTTTACATTTTGTAACCTTTGAATTTGGTACATAAAATGATTTTCAGTGTTCTTGGGGAATAGGCCCCATCTGAACATCCACAGTTAACCCTAAACTTGATGTTGGGATATGAAATAAATATCCACAGTAACACCTGAACTTGATGTTGGGATCTGATGGTGATGGGTTGAAGGAAGCAATCTTTGGTTGATAAATAATAACTTAAAATTCTGGAGTGTACTCTCTGTGCAAGCCACTCTTACATGTATTCATTTAACCCTGTCAACAACCTTGTGGCGATACTGTTGTTATCCTCATTTTATAGGGCTATAAAACCAAGGCATGAAGCTGTTGAATAACCTGCCCAAGGTCTTGTAGCTGATGAGCCAGTATATGAATCTAGGCCATCTGTGCTTCAGAACCTGTTCCACTTACCACTCCTGCTTGACGTGAGTAGTCCAGAATAGTTCAGAATGCTCAAGAGATCCAGAGAAGCAGGACATCATTCTGGAAGCGACTTTGGCCTTCTGGTCAGCAGCCCTGAGCTCGAGACCTAACCCTCATTCTAACTGGTTCAGTAATTTCAATCTTGAGGCTTTAATTCCAGCCACTCATTGTTGACCCCACATTTATCTCCAGCCCAGGCCTCTGCCTTGAGCTGCAGACACTGGACACCTTCAGATGTCTAAAAGGCCCTCAGACTCAACACCCAAACCCGAGTTCCTTATACTTTACTCCAGACCTGCTCCTCTTACTTTCCCCATCTCAGTAAATGCAACTCCATCCTTCCAAGTCGCTCTCTCACCCTTTATCCCGTCCGTCCACAAATCTCTCAGCTCTATCTACAGAGTGTATCCCAGAATGCCATCATTCTCACCTTGTCCACTGCTGGTACTTTGGTGTGAGTCACTATTGGTTCTCTCCTGGATGAGTGTGGTAGCATAACTGCCCTCCCTGATTCTCACCTTATCTTCCTTTTACAAAACAACAGCTGGAACAATCTGGTTAAAATTTAAGATTATGTCACTTCTGTGCCAAGACTCCTCAGAATAAAAGCCATCCTCACCCCTCCCCGCAACTCTCTGACCTCATCTTCTACATCCTTCCTCTCACTCAACCCCTCAGCCACATTGGCCTTGTTGCTTTCCTTAAATACGCTCGGCACACTCTCCATCATTGTGAGGGCCCTGGTACTTGCTGTTCCCTCTATAAGAAGTCCTTTTCCCACAGATACTCCACACTGGTCACTTACTCCCTTATTTTCTTCAAGTCTTTACTCAAATACCACCCTGGTGAGTCTTTCCCTGTCCACTCCAATTAAAACTGCAACTCATTCACCCACCTCTGCTATCCCTTGCTATTATTTCCTTTCTTTGCATTTTCTCCCTGGCACTTATCACTACCTAACATACTATATCTACTATTAATTTTACTTGCTTACAGTCTGTTTGCCCCATTAGAATGTAAGCCCCATGAGGGCAGAGATTTTAGTCTGTTCTCTTCTGTGTCTCTGGTACGTACAAGAGTGCCAGACACAATAGATGTTCAATATATACTTATTGAATGAATTAATCTCTTAACATATTTGTTTGTCATTCTGGTTGTCTCAGTTATCTATTGCTGCATAATAACAAAATTATCCTCAAACTTAGTGGCTTAAAACCATAACAGTCAGAGATAAAATTCTCACAGTTCTTGAGGTTCCAAGAGTGGACATTCAAGAGGACCAGACAGAAGCTGTACTACCTTTTACAACCTAGGCTTGGAAGTCAGTGTCACTTCCGTCCTAGTCACAAGCCTGCCTGGATTTAAGGGGAGGGACTATAGAAGCCACCTTCTGATGGGAGGAACATCAACATCCCATTGTAAGAAGAGCATACAGGATGGGAGATATTGTTGCAGCCATCTTATAAAATAAGATACACCACATTCACCCTCTGGCAACAACAATTTACATACTTCTAAAATGCAAAATGCGTTCATCCCTTCCCCACAGACCCTCAAAATTCACCTCATTGTGACGTCAGCTTTTAAGTCCAGCATCTCATCTAAATCAACTCCAGGTGCAGATGAGGCTCCTCAGATGTGATTCTTTTTGTACTGTTTCTTAAGAACCATTCCTCTGAAGCTGCAGATCCATGAACTAAAGATACAAGTTGTCATCATACACACAGCCTACAATGATGGAACATGCATAGGATAACCACTATAGACATTTCTGTTCCAAAGATTGGAAAATGAATCATCAGCATGGCGACCTAAGATATCCTATGGAAAAGTCTTCCTTCAGAATCAACTACAGGACAAGTATTAGAACCCTGGAGGCTGAGAGAGACTGGAGAAGGGCTCCACAAATGCTGAATCAAAGAGAAAAAAATCTCCAAGATCAGGTAGGAAGTTTCCAACCCAGACCAGCCAGTCCAGATCCCTCCCTCTCACTCATTCCCACACAGTTTGGGAGTCGCACAGACAGCCGAGGATGCAGACTATAGAGCCACTCACAGCAGCTTGTTAGAAGCCCACACATATTCAAGCGCAGGGACCCAAGTCTGCAGAGATGCAGGGCAGAACACAAGCCACTGAGGAGTACCACATACAAAAGTGCCCCTGGGGGTGAAGAAAAACAGAGACCACAGCAGAACTGTTGGCAAGAGGTGCATTCTCTCAATCCAGTTTCTTTTGGCAAGACCACCTAAATGGGCTTTTCTGGGGTGACCCACCTTTCTGGATTGAGCCCATCTGACTCTCCGGGGTGGGATACCCTAATGGGGAAGAAACTGAGGGCATAAAAGACTCACAGGAAAAAAAAGGGAGGAGGGAGGGTTTAAGCTGAACTGCTATAAGAAAGGTCAGGTCCCAGAACTGAAAAGTGTAAGGAAAAGGGGGCATTGAGTAAGGGAAATAATTTAAACAAATCATAGGAGCTGGGGAGAAAATTCTGCACAAAAACAAACAGAACAGATGAAGATTCCCAGAGAAGGAACAGAGGAAAGGGAGTTTTCCCTGGAGGTGAAACAATTGCACAAAAAGTGTGATCTTAAAAATTGTACTGCATATCCAGGGCAAGAATCAGATGAAGAGCTGAAAAAATCTGAACAGTTAAACATGGGCTACTCTAAAGGTCTAGAATAAGTTGGACCAAGCATCAAAGAGGAGCCTTGATTCAAAGCCAATCAACAATAAAGCCCTAGACAAGAGAGAGAAAAGAAACTGCCCTTCAGAGTAAACTCATCAAGATAATCAGATGACCAGACATCAAAAAGTTACAAGCCATAATTAGGAACAAGAAGATATGGCTCAGTCAAGGGAACAAATTAAAACTTCAGAGGAGACACAGAATTTGGAACTACTAATCAAAGAAGTCCAAACAAATCTCTTAAGTCAATTCAAGGAGATGAAGGAAAATATGAATATAGAGCTAAACGATATTAAGAAGACAATGTGGGGAAGCGGGTGTGGCTCAATGGATAGAGCTCCCGTTTACCATATGAGAGGCCCCGGGTTCGCTTCCCGGGGCCTCCTTGTGAGGGCAGGCCAGCTGGCCCGCGCAGCACAGTAGGCTGTTGCAGCAAGACCTCACAGCAGGAAGCGGGCGTGGCTCAATTGATAGAGCCCCCGTTTACCATGCGGGAGGCCCCGGGGTCGCTTCCCGGGGCCTCCTTGTGAGAGCAGGCCGGCCCACGCAGCGCGGTGGGCTGATGCTGCAGGACCTCACAGCAAGGGAGAGATAAGTAGACACGGAAGAAATGCACAGCGAATGGATACAGTAAAACACAAGCAGCAAGGGGGGGATAAATAAATAAATCTTTAAAAAAAAAAAAAAGAATGTGTGAGCATAAAGAGGAATTTGAAAGTATAAAAAGAAACAAATTATGGGGATGAAAGACTCTAATAGAGATTAAAAATACAAGGGGGGAGTGGGTATAGCTCAGTGGTTGAACCCTGCTTCGCAAGTACGAGGTCCAAGGTTCAATCCCTCGTACCTACTAAACCAAAACAAAACAAAACAAAAAACCCGTAGGAGAGAATGGGGAATAGGTGTAGCTCAGTGGTTGAGCACTGCTTCACATATACAAGGTCCCAGTTTCAATCCCCAGTACCTCCTAAAAAAAAGAAAAAATGCACTGGAGGCATACAACAGCAGATTTGAACAGGCAGAAGAAAGAATCAGCAAACTAGAAGATGGGACAATCAAAATCATAGAACAGATAGAGAAAAGAATAGAAAAAAATGAATAGTGTGTCGGGGATTTGAATGACAGCACAAAGCACACAAAAGTATGCATTATGGGTGTCCCAGAAGGAGAAAAAAAGAGAAAGGGGCAGAAAGAATATTTGAGGAAATAATGGCTGAAATTTCCCAACTCTTGGGAAAGACATAAATATACATGTCCAAGAAGTGCAACTTACTCCAAACAGTAAATCCTAATAGACCTACTCTGACACATACTAATCAGAATGTTAAATACCAAAGATAGAGAATCCTGAAAGCAGCAAGAAAAAAGTGAGGGATCCTCAATAAGACTTAAGTGCTGATTTCTCTCATGAGGCAAGAAGGCAATAGTATGATATATTTAAAGTACTGAAAGAGAAAAGCTGCCAGCCAAGAATTCTTTATCTGGCAAAACTGTCCTTCAAAAATGAAGGAGAGTTTAAAGTATTAACAGATTAAACAGAAACTGAGAGAGTTCGTCAGCAAAAGACCTGCCCTACAAGAATTACTAAAGGGAGTTCTGCAGGTTGAAAGGAAAAGACAGGAAAGAGTGGTTTGGAGTAGTGTGAAGAAATGAAGATCTTCAGTAAGGGTAACTAAAATGGTAAATGCAAACCCAATTGTTCTGTACTCTCAATATACAACTCTACTCTTTAATTCCTGTGAGTCAGAAAACAATTAAACAAGAAAAAGACATATTTCCTGATAATGGACATGCAACATATAAAGAGGTGAAGTGAGACAGAAATAACATAAAGAGGGAAAACAGAGGAATATGGGAGCAGAGGGAAAACAGAGGAATATGGGAGCAGAGAATGTGCATGCTATTGATGCTAAGTTGGTAACTTTTCAAATTAGTAGGTAATAAATGTAGGTTATATAATATAAACCCCAGGGTAGCTACAAAGAAAGTATTTTTAAAATACACAGAAAGAGAAATGAGAAAAGGATCAGTCAGATTCATCACCAAAGATAACTACAGAAAAGGAGGTTGCAATATAGGAAATAGACCAAAAAAAAAAAAGATATGACATATAAAAACCAAAGGACAAAATGACTGAAGTACTGCCTTATTCTGAATGATAATGGATTAAACTCCCCAATCAAAAGACACAGATTGGCAGAATGGATAAAAAATCTGATCCACTATATATTGTTTACAAGAGACTCACCTTACACCCAAAGGCACAAAAGCATTGAAGGTGAAAGGATGGAAAAAGATATTTCATGCAAATAGTAACCAAAGAAGATCTGGGGTAGCTATACTAATATCAGACAAAACAGACTGAAGTCAAAAGCTGTTAGACAAAGAAGGACACTGTATATTCATAAAAGGGGCAAACCACCAAGAAGAAATAACAATCATAAATATTTATGCTTCTAACCACAGTGCCCCAAAATACATGAGGCAAACACTGGGGAAACTGAGGAGAGAAATAGACACCTCTGCAATAATAGCTGGAGACTTCAATACGCTACTGTCATCAATAGACCATCTAGGGGCCAGTCACTTCCTGTCCCCTTCCAGTCACCGTTTGATTCTGGTGAATCATGACTGGGAATAGACTCTGGGAGCAAGAACAGGTGAAAGCATCTCTAGAAAGTATGGTCACAGACCTGGCACCGGGAAAGAAAAAGGCCTTGACCAGGAACCAAGCCCAGGGGTGACTTCTGGGAAATCGAGTCTGGTGAGGCATGTGCTCATGTCCAGAAGTGCCGCTGCTGAAGTGCATCCCCTTTGGCGTGAGAGCAGGGACCCTGCCGCCAGGCATTTCCTTGGACAGCACAGTATTTGAGTCCACGCTGGTTGCCAGATACTTTCTCAGGAATCTCGTTGGCGGCTTTTTCACCCTGGGTTCTGCTTGATGCCAAGAACTAGCTGTGGTCAGGCCCTGCTGGAACTCCCGGGGCCCAGAACCACATGCCCAAACCAAGCCTCTGAAGAGAGAGGCTGGGGACAAAGAAAAATCCAACCTGGGGCCAGTCAGAGCAGGCCTGCAGAGTCAGGGCCAGGGCTTCTGTGGAGCGACATGCCCAAATGCCAGAGGAAGGAGCGTTGCCTTTTCAGACCCTACCCTTCCCCAAGAGGAAAGCAGAGGAGAGGAGGGAATGGCTATTGGTCTCACAGCTGGACCCAGGGATCCACGCCCCTCAGCAATGAGACTGTAGCTTTTACTCATGAGGAGTGGTGGTACCTCGTCACTGCTCTGAGGGACAGGTTCAAGGAGGAGATAACAGAAAAGTCCAGGAACCTGGTCGTGTTGGGACTTCCTGCTTCACAGCCCGGCATGAACTCCCAACTGGAACAAAAGGAAGAACCTTGGATGCTAGAGGGAGAAAGCCTAGAAAGTACCTGTCCAGAAGGACAGAATGTGTCCAAGGAGTCACCACCAGAGCCAGACATTTCTGAAGAATCATTCCAAGACACAAGTGTGGAAATTTCCCAGGGAGTGAGACGACAGGAACAATGAAGTTGGGAAGAGCCTCAATCTGAGATCAGTGCTTTCTCCACAACAGAGAGTTCCTACAGAAGTGAGACTCTGTAAATGGGAAACATTTACAAAAAGCTGCAAGAAGAATTCGGATATAATTAAACCTCACAGAGCAAAACTGTACCCATGCAATGACCATGGCAAAACCTTCAGCTACTGTTCATCTGTTTCTCAACCTCAGAAAAGCCACGCTGCGGAGAAGCCTAATGAGAGCAGGGAATGCTGGAAGGCCTCCAGTCAGAGCTCACCTCTTACTCAGCATCAGAGGACTCACACTGGAGAGAAACATAAATGCAGCGAATGGGGAGGAGCTTTCAGCCGAAATGCGAACCTCACAAAACACCAGCGAGCTCAGACTGAAGAAAAGCCCTGCAAATGTAGTGAGTGTGAGAAAGCCTTCAGGGAGTGTCCAGCCCTTGTTCAGCATCAGAGGATTCACTCTGGAGAGAAGCCCTGTGAGTGCAGCGGCTGTGAGGAGGCCTTCCGTCATAGCACACAGACCGCCGGCGGGGAGAAGCCCTGCAAATGCCAGCAGTGTGAGGAGGCCTTCATTTACTGTGCAGCATTTAGTCCACATCAGAGAGTGCATACAGGAGAGAAACTCTACAAATACAATGCACGTGGAGAGGCCTTCAGCAAACCTCACAAACACTGGAGGCCCCAGGAGAGAAGCCCTACAAATGCAGTGAGTACAGGAAGCCCTTCACCCAAAGTACAAAACTTATAAGCTACCAAAAAACCCACACTGGGGAGAAGCCATAGAAATGTAATGAATGTGGCAAATTCTTCAGTGAGGGCTCAGCCCTTATGCCACTCCACATGGTTCACACTGGAGAAGAAGCTGAGTGTGATGAATGTGGGAAAGCTTTTAACCAGAGTTCATCCCTTAGTCAGCACCAAAGAATCCACACTGGGGTCAAACCCTACGGATGTAGTGACTGTAGGAAGGCTTTCAGGTGTAGTTCAGCCTTCATTAGACATCAGAGACTCCACACCAGAGAGTGACTGGGAACGCGGAGAAAGTCTCAGACATATCAATAAATCAATATACCTGGCAACCTAATCAACACAGGTGATTTGAGAGCAGCATCTGCGGACATGACTTTTATAGTCTGTAGCCCAGAGCCACATGCAAAAGCACCTTTAATAAATGCTTGATTGTTTTAAAAATAAAAATAAAAAGATAGACCATCTAGACACAAGATCAGTAAGGAAACAGAGAACTTGAATAATATGATGAATAAACTAGACCTAACAGACATGAACAGCAGCATAAACTGTCTTGTCAGGTGCACATGGATCAGTCCCCAGGACATGGTGGGTCACAAACAAGTCTCAATAAACTTAAAAAGATTAAAATTATACAAAGCATCTTCTCTGACCATAATGGAATGAAGCTGGATTTCAGTATCAGGCAGAGAACTGGAAAACCCACAAATACATGGAAGTTAAATAACACACTCTTAATCAGTGGGCCAAATAAGAAATTGCAAGGGAAATCAGTAAATATCTTGAGACGAATGAAAACAAGAACACAACATATCAAAACTTATGCAGCGAAGGCATCCTTTCTGGATAAAAATACTTAGAAAAAAATAGGAACAGAAGGAAACTTCCTCAACATGATAAAGGGCATAAATGAAAAACCCACAGCTAACATCATATTCTAAATCACTACAGACACCAGTATTGGCAAAATTTCTGCCACTGCATAACAAGGGCCCCCTTTCCTCCAGCTTCCAGTAACATCCCCCTCACTTTAGGCCTCTTCAGGCTTCCCTAAGCCTCCTCAGTGCGCCTCTAGCCACGTGTCTTAGGTCTTTGTTAGCGCAGCTCTCACTTCCAGGACCGAAATCTTGCTCCTAAACAGGCCGCCCAAATTTAGTGGTTCAAACAACTATCATTTATTTGTGTTAAAGCATTAAAAGGGTTTCTCAAGAGAAAAAAGCTGTTCATAAGCAGGGAGATCTCAAACCGGAAAAGGCGCGAGAGTCTATTCCTGTTTTAGTATCACCTGGCGTAGTTCTGGGGCTGGCGGGCCTCAGCGCGGCAGATGCCACTCCAGGACGCCTAGGTGGTTGCAGTCAGTGGGTGGCTGGGGCTGGATTCATCTGGAAGGCTTCCTCACTCCCATCTGGCTGCCGGCTGGGACCTCAGCTGGAGCTGTCGGCTGGAACACCGCCATGGGGCCGCGCCACGGCTGCTGGGGTTCCCGCAGCACGGTGACTGGGTTTCAAGAGCTAGCACCCCAGGAGGACCAGGCAGAAGTCACCCTGCATCATTTCTGCTGCCCAGATTTAAGGGGCAGGAACAGAGGCCCCACCTCTCCACGGGAGGAGCAGCAACGCTGCCTTGTAAGAAAAGCATGGGAGCAGGGCTCCTTGCAGCCATCCTAGGAGTACATCTGCCACGCCAGTTTCTCCCACATGTAGATGGCCTGTCCTTACCTGTTGGGTTTCCTGCCCTTTTTCTTGCTGTTTTATAAGCATTCATTTGTATTTTGTAAATTTAATCTCTAGTCAGTTTTAGATGGGAATATCTTCTCCCAATCTGTTCTCTCTGATAGCTTTGTTGTAATCTCCTCTTTTCAAAAGGAAATTCTGAATTTTAATTTTGTTATATCTCTATTTTTGCTTATGGATGTGGCTTGAGGGACTTTACATTTTTTTATTTAATCTTTTGAATAGAGAATATGTTCATATAATTCAAAATTTAAGAGGTACCAAAGAGTATCGAGAGAAAAGGCTGCCTCCTCCCTCCCTCCCTTGGCCCCCGGCCTCCCAATTTCCCTCCCTGGACACAACTCCTATTACCAGTTTCCTTTTTCAACAGGAATAGTAGCACTATACTGTCTGCACCTTCCTTTTTCCCATAAAATATACCTTGGAATTCATTCTTTTTTTCTAGCAGAACAATATTCTCTTATTACCTAGTGATAGGCCTGTTCCAATCTTGGTTACCTCCAACAGTGCCACCGCCTTGTAAATAAGCATGTATGCAAATTATGTTAAGATAAACTAGCAGTAGAGTGTATACAATGGTACTTTTGCTATATATTGCCAGTTGCCCTCCACTGGAGTTGTACCATTTCCATTCTCACCAGCAATGTATGAGGACCTCTTCCAGGGGGTGATGGGGGAAGGTTTCTGAAAAGCGCTATTTCAACCTGCAGGAAATAAGGGAAATCTGTGGGAAGGATCCTGCAGGTGGTGGAAACAGCAAATGCAAAAGCCACCCCAGCAAGAGTGCTCCTGATATGTTTAAAGACTAGCAAGGGGAAGCGGGTGTGGCTCAATGGATAGAGCTCCCGTTTACCATATGGGAGGCCCTGGGTTCGCTTCCTGGGGCCTCCTTGTGAGGGCAGGCCCGCCGGCCCGAGCCGCGCGGTAGGCTGATACAGCAAGATCTCACAGCAGGAAGCGGGTGTGGCTCAATCGATAGAGCCCCCATTTACCATGCAGGAGGCCCCGGGTTCGCTTCCCGGGGTCTCCTTGTGAGGGCAGGCCGGCCTGCGCGGTGCGGTGGGCTGATGCAGCAGGACCTCGCAGCAAGGGGAAGAGAAGCAGACACGGAAGAAACACACAGTGAATGGACACAGTAAAACACAAGCAGCAAGGGGGGGATAAATAAATAAATAAATAAGTCTTTTAAAAAAATAAAGACTAGCAAGGATGGGAAGCTGGTGTGGCTCAATCGATAGAGCTCCCGTTTACCATATGGGAGGCCCCGG
>JAQZBX010089553.1:0-12617 GCA_029593785.1 Cabassous unicinctus
CTTGATGAAAAAAAAAAAAAAACTCCAAAAGGTAGAACTAGAAGGAAGCTTTTTAAACATGTAAAATTCATGTATCAAAACCCCACAGCTAACATTGTACTCAGTGGTAAAAGACTGAATGCTTTCCCACTGAGATCTGGAACAAGACAAGGATATACACTGTCACCACTGTCATTCAATATTGTGCTAGGAATTCTAGCTATAACAATTAAACAATAAAAAGAAATAAAAGTCACCCAATTATGAAAAGAAGCATAAAATGTTTGTTATTCACTGATGATGTTAACCTATTCCTAAAAATCCCCCCAAAATGACAACAAATCTACTAGATCTAAAAGACAAGTTAAGCAAAGTGATGCAGTACCATATTAATTTGCAAGAAGCAGTAGCATTTCTTTTTTTTAATGAAATCCAGTTTAATTTTTAAAATTTTGTTTTTTTGCGTTTGTATATCTAAGAATTCATTTCCAAATTCAGAGTAGTAAAGATTTAACATAAGAGACTCACTTATAAATTTCCTATACATGGCTCTTCTGCCCCTTTTATTTATTTATTTTTTTCTCAAATTTTTATTTTTTTTTATTATGGGTAAAAATCAAATATTTCACAATACATACCAATATTTGCAAAATGATACATAAGTACATATGCATAAATGTGCATTTGTTTACATAAATGTTATTTGTTATACATATATATATTTTTAAAGGTGCTTAGATTACCTAAATATTACTCAGAAATTACAGGAATTCCCATGTTCCCCACCGCCCACACCTCCAACAACATCCCACACCAGCATTCCTCATCCGTATGGCTTCACAGTAGCATTTCTATATACTATTGATGAGGATTCTGAAGAGGAAGTCAGGAAAAATCATCCATTCATTGTAGAGACTGAAAGAATAAAATATTTAGGAATAAACTTAACCAAGTAGTTAAGGGACTGTATACAGAAACCACAAAGTATTGCTTAAAAAAACAACAAAGAAGTCCTAAATAAAGGGAAGGATGTTCTGTGTTCATGAATTGAAAGACTAAATATCATTAAGATGTCCATTCTACACAAAGTACTTTAGAGATTCAACACAATCCCAATAAAGATCAGCAGCATTTTGAAGAAGTGGAAAAGCAAATTATCAAATTTATTTGGAAAAGTAAGGGAGCTTGAACAACCAAAAATGTCTTTAAAAAGAAGAAAAAAGTTGTAAAACACTCCCTTCCTGATTCTAAAGCATATTACTTAGCTATAGTGATTAAAAAAGCCGCATGCTACTCACATAAAGATAGACACCTTGACCAATGGAACCAAATAAAGAACTCAAAAATAGACTCTCAAATCTAGAGTCAAGTGATTTTTGTCAAGCCTGTCAAACATTCCCATCTTGTTCAGTTTCCAAAGAGGAAATACAAAGGGGTAAAAAGCACACAAAAAAAGTGTTCATCATCACTAGCTATTAGGGAAATGCAGATCAGAACAAAAATGAGATATGATGGCACACCATTAGAAAGGTCTGTTCTTATAGAAGAACTAAAGGCAAGGATGCAAAATAACATTTGCACACTGAAGTTCATAGCAGCATTATTCACAATTGCTAAAATGTGGAAACAGCCTAAATGTCCATCAACCAATGAAGTGGTAAACAAAATGTGGTATCTCCTTACCATGGAATACTATCTAGCTATAAAAATAAATGAAATCAGGATGCTTATGAAAACCTGAAAGAACACTGAGATATTATGTTGAGTGGAATAAGCCAGATGAAACAAGACAAATATGGTATGGTCTCAACATGAAGTAAATATGATGAGTAAACTAAGATAAAATCTAGAGCTGGGATTTTTAACTAGGGGTCCACAGACCCATAAGGGGTCCACAGAAAGATTTCAGGGGGTCCATGAGCTTGATTTGAAAGTTCAGAAAACATTAACCTTGTGGGGATGTGTTGGTGCAGATGTGATATATTTATCAAATAATGCACAGTATTGTTTGGACTTAGTATGATTTTTATTTTGATGTAGCATGTTTTGAGTGCAATGGATAACTACCTGGAAAAAGGTTAGTAAGGATGGTAGAGATGGTTTTATGACACTGTGGAAACCTCAAATTTTAAATGTTTGCCAAAAATGACCACTTCAACAGACATTGAACTGTGTTGGGTTATCTGGTATTGAAATTATGAGAAAGTTGTAAAATTTAATTTAAAGACATGCCAATGTTGAGTGTCATAAAACTATCTACCACTACATTCTGAGACAGGGTCCATGGTTTTCACCTGAATGGCAAAGGAGTCTAGAAGAAAAAAAAAAGGTTAAGGTCCTCGAATCTGCAGTATAGGTTTCTAGGAGATAGTTTGAGGGTTGAGAATGGGGCCTGATGCTTTATATATATATAGAACTTTTATTAAGGTTTATTGTAAAAGTGCAGAAATGAAGAGTTGATGGTATAACATTACAGTGACTATAATCAAAACTTATGATATGTAAATGTGATTGTGTTTGAAAAGGATAGTCTATGAATGTAAATGTCATTTTAAAGGAAGGTAGACAGTAATCTAGGGACTGGATACCATAGTGATTTTGGTGGTGAATGAAAGAGGAGGGGAGAATTGATGTGGATCCTAACTGATATTTGTGAGATTTTTTTTCAGACAATTTCCCTTTTGTGAACCCCTTTCTTATTCCTACCCATTGATATACTTATATTTTAAAACATATTTGAGACTTCCCAAAACCCCACTCTCTACCCATATATTTGGTCTCCTTTGCTTCAAGAACTATGCACACATTCTGGGCTTCTACTCCCATAATATTCTTTATTAAACAACAACTTGCATTGTGTTCATATTGGCTCTTTTTATAGTCAAGAAAAATAGGAGACAAAGTCTTGTAACACACTGTCATACTGAAACAGAACTTGCTTAACATATTTTTATTGTTTTATTCATTTCTCAACATCATTTATTCAAAAATTTAAATTTTCTATCCTTTGCCCATCATATAGTAACTTCTATAGCATTCTCCCATTGAATTTGCAATGCTAATGTCATCAATAATATTTTTCTTTTTTTTTCCAATTCTTAATTTTAAAAGAAGCTTTAGATTACAGAAATGTTATATAAAAATATAAAGGATTCCCATATAACCCACTCCCTCTCCCTCCCACACTTTCCCACATTTAACAGCATCCTTCATTAGTGTGATACATTTGTTACAATTGATGAACACATATTGAAGCATTGCTACTAACCATGGACTATAGTTTAAGTTATAATTTACACTCTGTCCTGCACAATTTTGTAAGTTATGGTAAAATATACAATGGGCTGTATCTGTCATTGCAATATCATGCAGGATAACTCTAATGTCCTGAAAATGCCACCATGTACACCTATTCTTCCCTCTCCCATCCCTCAGAACCTCTGGTGGTAGCTGCCTTTATAACTCTGATAGGAGTTTTTCCTTTGCTAGAATAATAGTAAGTCTATAGTAGAATAATAATAAGTTGACATTAGTCCATTGTTCATTCTCCATTCTTGAGAATTTTGGATGGTGATGTCCACATTAATTGTCTTTTAACAATTAAAACATTAAAGAAGGCAAGTTTAGAGAGGAAACTCTGAGCAATGCCTTCCCCCTTAAGAAATTATTTCTGCTCTTTATAATCGATTTTTGTTTATTGGTTTACTGTTTACTAAATTAAGATGAAAATTTAAGAAAAAGAAGAAGTGGGAAGAGTAGCTATAGGAGAAATAGAAAGAAAACAGAAAACAAGTGAGGGAGAAAGTTAATAAAGGTAACAAGAAGGAGAATGGGAAATAAGTTACTAGACAAGAATAAATTGATAGTTTTGAAAATTAGTCAGTCATATAAAATGTTTCCGTAAAAAACTAAGAGCCTATTATAGATTTCCTACTTTGCCCATGAAACCATGAACATTGTAAACACTGTGGTTTATCACAACATTAATCCTCTTGGTAAATTATATCAAGTTAAATACTCCAACAGAATATATTTTAAGTCATTCATGATCTTGGGATTTATGGAACCAAACTTATGACTATAAAATATAAAATGCAAAGGGATTTTGGAAGTATGGCAGAATAGGAAGATATGGGAGTCAGTCCCTCTACCAGGACAACTATTAAACAGGGAATTACTATCTGAAAAAACTATTCTGAAATTCCAGAGAACAGCAGAGTACCATACAGTATTCAAGGAAAGTGGGAAGAAGAGGTTGGCAAATTATGGTAAACAGTAAAAAAAATGACCCCTTCTCATGGTGGTTATTAGTGACCAACCCCCACTCTCACAGCAGGTTGCCATGGGGTCCTGTACCTGGCTAGATTGCTGGTGGTATAGAGGGCCATATCACTTCACTTCCAGGAGATCAGAAAATGTCACAATCAATCACTGATCACTGCTTTCAGTTACATACTTTCGATTGCAGGGGTCCTGTCTCTGAAGATGGTTATTGTTCCAAACTGCCCCAGGATGGTTGAGAACTGTTACTAACCCTATACTCCCTCATATCTGTGAGTGACAGTACAAGTACAGAGTTTGTTGGGCAAATCAAGAAAATGCAGATTTGGCAAGCTGTGGAAGAAGCTCCTGAAGCTCCTGACACCGTTCTTGATCTCCTCCACAGGGCAGTTTGCAACTATTCTATGCCCCCCTTCATGGGCCCTCGGCCATGTTTCAGCTAGGAAAGACTGATTTAACTCCTTTCTAGCATGCATCCCCACCCAGAATTTGCCCTTCAGGTGAAAGCAGCTTGAGTCAACAAAAGAGTATAAGATACTCAAGAGAAAAACAGTATGAAGTAAAGGCTTTTCTGCTTTCAACACCCAAGAGATGGAGGAAGTCTCTCACCTTGGATGTGGAGGTGCATTCAAGTTAATCTAAACAGGGGAACTGCAAAGCAAATAACAATCACATGTCCAGGACAAAATGACCCAGAAAGGGAGAAAGTTGCACTTTCATTCATCTTCAGCAGACCTTCCTGGAAGGCAGATTGACACTCAAGGAAATCTCTGTTGTATCAGGAGGTAGTAACAAAATCAAGAAACAGGCATCTAAGGGAATAAATCCCAGTGTCAACATTTTTAATATTAAAATGTACAATATGTAACAAAGGATAACAAGACAAACAATGGAACATGAAGTGATGACCCTTTGAAGGAAAAGGATAAAAATTCAGAAAACAAAAGAAGATGAGAATATGGATATAATGAACAAAGACATTAACAAAAAATTATTTTAAGAATGCTCAGGAAGATAAAGGAAATTACAGAGAAAGAACTAAAGGATAATAGGAAAACAATAAATGAGCAATATAAGAACCTTAATATAAAGTTAATGACTTTGGTAATTTTAAATACCAATACTACTGTATTTCTTGGTATGTAACTCCATTTCTTACTACCTACAATGGCAAAAATACAAATATGTAAAAATAATGGAAAATCTATGGTTTCAGACTTATAGTGTTCAAATATATAATCGGTAATAAGCATAAAGAAAGTAAGGGTTCAGTGGGGTATAAAAAAAGTATATGTGTATGCTATTAAAGAAAGTTGGTATCAAACCAAATATGATTGTTAATATTGGGGCTGTTAAATTATAATGCCATGGTAACTAAAAGGAAAATATATGTGAAATGTATCCAGATGGAAATGAGAAGGCACTCAATATGGTATAACACACAAAAAATCACATGTATATATAAAAGTAGTCATTAACAGAAGAATTGTGGAACAAAAAAGCTGAGAATACAAAGATTAAATTACCAAATGGCAAAAGAAAGTCTGCATTACCAGTAGTGAATTTAAAGGTAAATTAATTTAAGCTAGCTCGTAAAAAGGCAGAGATTAACAAAGATGCTAAAAAGCAAGACCCTACTATATGCTGTCAAAAAGTGACTTGCCCTAATTTCAAATAAACAAGTAGGTTAAAGTGAAGGGATTTTATTTATGACAATACACGAGGACCTAGACAACCAATGCATTCTTGGAATGTTGTATTAATATTTTAATTTAAAATAACATAGAAATCTGAGACATTTAGTACTAAAGGATTGTAACAACACCATTTTTCATGGTGTATAGTAAATAATATTAATAATATAAAATTTGTAATAATACTATAAAATTAGTGTTAAAATTTAATTGTCTAAGATGGAAAATGAAAATTCATAGCAAGTTGATTGTATAATTATATTTTATGGGAAATTGTTTTTTCATGCTATAGCCAAAATATACTAATGACATCAATTTTTTTTAAATTTACTTTTGTTTGGCAATACAATTCCTGAGGGAAAAAGATAATTACTGTGTTTTACAAAAAAGACAATTCCTGGGGAATAAAGATAATTACTGTATTTTACAAAAAAGACTTATTTGGTTTTAAATAAGTAAAAATCATAGTGACATAAAACATGGTGACTCCCAGGAGGTGGGAAGCACAAATAGAGATGGCTTTGTGCTTTTCTTAAGTGGAATTAACTTTCAGTATAGTGGAAAGAATGGACCCATAGAACAAACTGATTGTGGTAAGAGACACCATTAGGGGGCAGCCAGCGAGAATGAATAACATGATTTCAATAGCAAGAGTGTCCTTGTAAGATAGGACAAAAATTGGCTTTGTGTCACAGAAAAAAATGATGGACTACATTAGATTTGCAGAAATTCAAACTGTTCTTGCAAAGAATATTAACCAGGGAATCAGTAAAGCCAATCACATAAGACCCAATGATAAGGGTGTGACAGAGCCTGGTGGACATAACAACATGGAAGTGAAGAGGATTGAACATAGCTACATAGGGGTCATAGGCTATTGAAGTTCAAGAGAAGCAAGCATTCAGTGGCACCCAAAAAGACAAAAAAGTACATCTCAGTGAAGCAGGCCATGAGTGAAATATACTTGTTGAAAGTGAGTAAGTTCTCTAAGGTTTTAGGTGTGATGACTGTTGAGTAACTGAGGTCAAGGAATGACAGGTGACTGAGTTAAAAATACATGGGGGTGTGAAGCTGGAGATCCAGACGAATTATCAATATCATCCCTGCATTCCTCAGCACAATAATCAGGTATATCAGGAGAAATAACATAAAGAGGACCCATCAAATCTCATCAGATTCTGTCAATCTGTGTTGTTTGTGTTATTTCTATCACCCATAGGTTCCACTTTTGCAAAGTGCTGAGAAATAGAAGGTGATACATAGCATGTATGACTTCAAAAAAGGTTTTTTGATGATTTGCCATTTTAAACACTTTGTTTAGTACTTCTAGAAATTCATCACATATAGTACTTTGCAAAATATGGCTGATACAAAATCTTAGTGTTACTGCCATAAATTAGATATAAATAATTAGGATATTATATATAGAAATTCTTATATATTACATAATTAGAATGAATTTTACATTGTTTTTAGTACTTTCCTTTATGAACACATTCATAGAGGTGAAAATATTATACCATAGATATTATTGCATGCAAATTTCACATGAGAAAAAGCCTCAGAAATTTAAATAACTTATTCAAAGTCCCAACCATTAACTGTTGTTGGCTCTGTGATTCCACCATGATTGGTTATGTCCAGAGATCATGCTCATAACACCATATTCCTACTGATAATTATTTTAGAAAAACAGTATAAAAGTGCTGGATATATAATAAACAATACTTTAGAGATTTAATGCATCATTTACTGTTCTTTTGTATCCAATATTATTTAATAAAGTAGCAGATCAGAAATTAAAACCTCAGGGTCTTTACTGTGGTACATTAATATCATAGAAAACCCATTATTAATTATTTTTAGTAGTTATTTTTTCAAGTGATCACGGCTTTCCAAATCATATAAACAGCGATTTCTAGAGCCCTGACAAAGGCTAAAAAACAAGGAAAAGGCTGATGTTCTTGACAGTAGAGCTAAACTCTGAAGAAAATACCAGCCAACCCAGAGACAATTTTCAGAGACAATGAAAGGCATTTTTGCTTTTTTTTTTGTATTGTTGTTATTTGGGGTGTGGGGGGCGCATTGATTTCTTTTATCCTACATGTAGAAAATTCTGAAAAATCCACAACAAAATAAGATCTAATAAATTAAGTCAGCAAGGTGGCAGACTAGAAGACTAACATAAACAATACATGAATAATGAACAGTTGAAAGAGGAAATCAAGAAAAATATCCATTTGCGTTATCAACTGAAAAAATCAAATATCTAGAATTAAATTTATCTGTGGGTATAAAGGACTTAAACACAGAAAACTACAAAACGTAACTGAATCTGTGCAAAGAGGACTTAAATAAATGTAAGGAAATGCCACGTTCATGGATTGGACGACTGAATATTCTTAAGATGTCAATTATACCTGAAGCGATTTACAGATTCAAAGCAATTCTAATCAAATTTCCAACGTACATCATGTCAGAAATGGAAAAGCCAAATAAGAATTTTGTGTTGAAGAGTGTTTTACTTTCTTAGGTATTAAAAGCAAATACCATGAAATGGTTCAGCTTAAATAATGGTAATTTATTTGCTCATGGTTAGAGTTTTAAATAATGTCCAAATTAAGGCATCTTCACCACAATACTTTTTCCTCCATAGACTGACTGCCAGCAATCCTTGGCTCTTCTAAAACATGGTAAAGCACTTGATGATGTCTGCTGGTATCTCCCTTCTCTTCTGGGTTTTGTTGATTGCAGAATCTTCCTTCTGTAGTTTTCTCTTTGCCTAAATTTCATTCTTTTATAAGGGCCTCCAGAAAAAGAATCAAAATATCCTGAGTGAGGAGGGTCACACCTTCACTGAAGTAGCCTCATCAAAAGTTTTTACTTACTGTGAGTTTATACCCACATGAATAAATAGATTTAAGACCATTTTTTTCTGGTGATATGTACAGTTTCAAACCACCACAAATAATAAAACCCAAATTGGCCCAATCATCTTGAAAAAGAAGCAAGATGTTGGAGGACTAATAGTTCCCAATTTAAAACTTATTCAAAGCTACAGTACGCAAAACATCATGATATTTGCACAACAGCAGATACAGAGTTAAATGGAATAGAATTGGGAGTTCAGAAATAAATCTTCATTTTTATGGCCAATTGATTTTGGAAAGGCTGACCAGTTCACAGGATGGGGAAAAATATTCTTTTCAAAAAATGGTGTTGGGAAAACACACAACTAGATGAAAAAAATGTATGTGTCTCCTATCTCTCACCAAATACATAAATCAAATGAAATTGAATCATATTCCTAAATATAAGAACAAAAATTATTAAATCTTTTGGAAATTGAATTATGCAAACTTGAAAACATGTTCTTTTTTTTTTTTATGTTCACATACCGTATGATCTATCCAAAGTATATAATCAATGGCTTTTTTTTCTTGGCTGTTAAAAATTGTAAAATAAAGAGAAAAATAAATTGGAAAGATTGAAATAAATTAGATATTTTAAAAGATAGTGCAAGACCAGGTTAGATTTAATACAATCAATTTTAAAAAAATAGCATAACAATAAGCCTTTATAAATCTAAATATTAATTCAAATAAAATAGAAATTAATTAAAACAATTAAAATTTTTATATTATAGCTCTAACTATTGGACAAAGTAATCTCTATGAAAGAATTAAGTTATTCATTAAATTATTCATTTAATTTCCATTTAGGCCACAATTCTTTATAGATAATAAAATTCCTATTTGGAAATTCTTCACATCTTGTTGGAATGAATTACAGCAGATAACAATTTGCCAACTCATAATTTTATGAGGCAGAAAAACCCAAAATCTTCAACAGTCGCCATGCTAAATCATTATTGACCCAGATAGATTATTTTAATTAAAGAGTATGAAATAGAAAAGGTTAAAAAAAAAGAAGAATCCAAAAATGTATTTTTTCTCCAGTCCTCCTCAATTAAAAGAAAATGTTTTATTTGTAAGAAAAAAATTAAAGAATACTGATCACAGGAACTATTTGTCAGTTGCACTGAATAATTATTGTTCATATACTATAAGGTTGTTATTTTGCATTTATCTGGTCTACTCCAGTTCCTTTTTGGTTACTACTCACATAGAATAACTTTTTCCTCAGATTAGGTAATGAATGATGGACTATAGAGGACTTACTAATAGTTATCATTGATGTGGAGGCAGTGGACACTGGAGGTTCTGAGGGGAAGAAGAGGGAAAAATAGGTGTAATATGGGGTCATTTTTGGGATTTGGGAATTGTACCAAATGACATTGCAATGACAAATACAGGCCATTATATATCCAACCTTTCACTTTTATCCTGGTTGTGTCCTTATGCCTGAGGTGGGTTTCTTGTAGACAAGATATCAATGGCTCATCTTATTTTCTCCATCCTATCAGTCTATGTGCTTTCATTGGGGAGTTCAATCCATTCACATTCAGTCTTATTAATGTAAAGGCATTACTTGCTCCATCTATTTTGTCCTTCAGCTCTCTGTTGTCATATCATTCTAGTCTGTCTTCTTATCCTTCAGTTTACCCTTCCTAATAATCTTCATTTCTAAACTTTTCTCCAAATCTTTTCCTCTGTTTTTTCCTTTCAGGCTGCAACACTCCCTTTTGTATCTCTTGCAAATCTGGTCTTTTGGTAACATATTCTATCAGTTTTTGTTTGTCTATGAAGACTTTGAACTCACCCTCATTTTTGAAGGACAGCTTTGCACATACGAACTTCTTGGCTGGCAATTTTTCTCTTTCACTATCTTAGATACATCCTATCACTTTATTCTCTTCTCCATGGTTTCTGATGAGAGAATGGCAAGTTTCCCTTGTTTGTCATGCTCTGCTTTTCTCTTGTTGCTTTCAGAAACCTTTATCTCTGATATTTGTCATTCTGAATAATAGGGGCTTCATGGAAGTTCTATTCAGGTTTATTCTGTTTGGTGTGTGTTGTCCTTCTTGGATATTGATATTTATGTCCTTCATAAGTGTTGGTAAGATTTCTGTCATTATTTCCTCAAATATTGTTTCTGCCCCTTTTCTGTTCTTTTCTCCTCCTGGGATACTTATAATGTGTGTGTTGGTGCATTTGTGTTGCTGTTCAGTTCCTTGAGATTCTGTTCCATTTTTTTCTATTCTCTTCTCTTTCTGTTCCCCTGTCTTTTCCAGTTCAGATGTTCCATCTTTTAAATCACTAATTTTGTCTTCAAGCAATTCAAATATGCTCTTATGAGCCTCTAATATATATTTTTTTATTGTGGGTAAAAATCAAATTTTTCACAATACATACAAATATTTGTAAAATGATATATAAATATATATGCATATATGTGCATTTGCTTACATAAATGTTACTTTTGTATATATATATATTTTAAAAGGTGCTTAGATTACCTAAATATTACACAGAAATTACAGGGATTCCCATGTTCCCCACCTCCCACACCTCCCACACCTCCCACAACATCCCACACAAACATCCATCATCAGTGTGGCACATCACCCGCAATGGATATACACATCCTTTTAATGTCATCTGTCTTGTCTTTCATTCCTATAATCTGTTACTTTTCTTGACAGGCTTTCAAATTGTTCTTTATACTCTCCCAGTGCATTCTTAGTATCCTTTATTTCTTTAGTCATATTTTCTTTAAATTCTTTGAAGTGATTTAGGAGAGTTGTGTTATTATCACTGATTAATTGTATTAAATCCTTTAGCTCTTCAGGATATTTGGTTTGTTCTTTTGGCTGGGCCATCTCTTCCTGTTACTTAAAATGACTTGTAATTTTTTGCTGATGTCTAGGCATCTGAATACATTGGTGAAATTACTCTGATGGCTAATTTCTCTCTTTTGCCTCTTTTTTCTTTTTTTTTTTTTTACAATTCCTTGATATTTGGTTCAACTTATTATCAGTCATTAAAATTACCCAACTTAAATTTTCAAAATCGGGTCAGGGACTCACTAGTGAGGCACATATTTTCTCCCAGGGTTTGGATACAGAGAGCATGAACAGTTTTTGTCCATGCAATTTCCAGAGCAGCCTTCAGCTGGCGCTAATCAGTGAAGATTTCTACAGAGGTGTTTCAGTCTCGGCTTTCCTGTCTTCCTGTGTTGATTCACCAGATTGAAGAATCAAAGTGGGCTCTTCTGGCCAAATTCACTAACTAAATGGACCCCAACCTTCCCTCCCTTTTCCCTTGAAATAGCTGGCAGGAAGATGTCTGTTTCCCTCTGTTGTCTCTCCGACTGATGGTCGGAGAGGTCTCTCCGACTGATGGTCGGAGGCGATTTCCCCGTGGAAGATCTCTCCAACTGATGGTCGGAGGTCTTTCTCCGGCTGATGGCCGGAGGCTCTCTGGCTGATGGCTGGAGGCTGAACAACGGGGGAACAGGAAGGACGGCGGGGAGAAAGGACGAGACAGGAGACTTTGTTCTCCGGGTGGGAGCAGGAACCAAGAGAGAGTTTATTGAGGAAGTGCACAAGCATATATAGGCTCAGGTTGCCGGGCATGGGGTTGGTGGGAAGGTTGTGGCACGAACAGGGAGGAGGGTAGGGATTGGTGGGTTCAGGGATGAATGGTGGTTAGGCATTGGTGGTTGCTGTTGCTAGGGAGGAGGGCAGAAAACTTTAGGCGC
>JAQZBX010089554.1:0-12611 GCA_029593785.1 Cabassous unicinctus
CTGCTAATTTATGTGCAGTCTACAAAGCAATAACTAGACTCAGGGGTCTGAAGTTTTTGTACCTAACAGAAGAGTTTGTTGTATTTATAATGATGAGTCAGTTTTACACAGGCTGATGAGTTCAATTCAATCACTTGATCAAATTCTGCAAACTGTGACAGACATATTGTAGATTAAATGAATAAACCATGTTTTACATGCTTTACAAAACGAGCATTATATTCTTGAATAATTAAATAAGAACTTTGTAATAGATACCTTAGGAAGAAAATTATATCAGTCATCTCAGGAAGCTTCTTTCATTTTGGGGGGAGGGTTGTAAAATTTAAATAAGATGTTTTCTGTATCTTTCCAGTTTTTTAACAGCTCTTTGTTTACTATATTCCTATAGTCATAGCTTATAAATATCCATAACCTTTCTTTGGTTTTCCCAAAAAGAGTTTGATATAGCATTTAAATTCCACAAAACTTATAACCTACACTTCCAAAAAGTGAATGTAAGAAATTTAGTACTGCAGTTCTCTCACATCTGATTTTTTCTGTCCTTCTTTACTTTAAAAGAGAAATAAATGGCAAAGCATATTACATAATGTTGTAAGAGATAATAAAAGAACTAGCCTCAATTCTACCTCTCTGTTTCCTTGATCATCTAATCTTTTAGCTGTCTGTCCTCACCAATTCCAGAAACCTAAAGATGACAGTGACTTTGGGAGCAGGGGTACAGAAATTTCAGCAACATAAAAGAAGAAGGGAAAATTGTGTGGATGAATGACTAGCAAACAGCTAATTTTTCAAAAATGTAGGAGAGATGTTTTAAAAGTCCCATTCTTGGATAGTTTTTTTGTAAGATAAAGGTCGTTAATTCAGTTATTTTATCAAAATGCCATTTGGTAAAATACTTCCTCCAAAATAATATTCAATTTTTGAAAGTTATATGGATTTTTATTTCCTGCAACTGTTTATAACACGGACATATTTATAACAAAAATAGTACACAAAGTCGTTTTATTGTTTAGGATGCCAGCTTTATAATTTCACTCTTATATTTTCAAATAGCAGTTTTATCAGACAGGAATTCTTTTGAACATAAGAGTTGATACTCCTCTGAGTTTATCATTTTGGCGCCTCATTTCTTGGGGAATCGTTTTTCCTTTCTACTATAGTTCTGTATTTAATAAGTGCTCTAACGTCTTAGAGGGGGAAAAAAACTATATATGTTCTTCACTGCAATATAAAGTGGACCTTCTGCCCAAAAAGACTGAGTAATTTTGGTTTCATTAATTATTGTGTTTGTTTTTATTTTTTAAGGGAGGGAGCCTATTTGTAATGCTCTTACATCAATCCTTGAACTGGTTTTCAGAAAACAGTTATATCAAAGAAGAGATTTCCTTCTGCAAGCATCCTGGCAGAAATGTTTTATATTTGTATTCCCTGTGTATTTTAATGTTTCACCAAGCTGTTATTCATCATAAAAGGAAAATTTGAAAGTCCGATTTAATTTTGTCTTTGAACATCCCTGTAATTTTTTTTTGAGGGAGTGGGTCTTATAAGTGGTCTATATCAATTTCTGTAGAGTTTTTTAAAAATTTTATTTATCATTTTACAAAGATTTTATATATTGATCATCCCCTATAGATTCTCAAGGTGAAATTGCTATTTCCATAATTAAGAAAGCAAATTCCTTGCAAGGTTAGTCAGAAGTAGAAGCTGAAATATATCAGAATTTATGATCATATAACAGAGTTTTAGAAAATAACAAACAAAATAACTTCTCTTCTCTCTACACCCCCCTCCCCCAAATGGAGGC
Organism: Cabassous unicinctus; assembly: GCA_029593785.1. Lineage (NCBI taxonomy): Eukaryota > Metazoa > Chordata > Mammalia > Cingulata > Chlamyphoridae > Cabassous > Cabassous unicinctus. The sequence continues at coordinate 1,808 of JAQZBX010089554.1, forward strand.
TGTAATCTCTCCCTGAATTAAAAGTCTGTGCATCTGAAAAAACAGAAAAGATTTGGTAGCATTTATTTTAGCAATGTTTTTGCTGAACAAGCTATTTTGGAACCCTTGCATATTGCTCCTAATGTTGCTTAAGAAGCCAGTGTTAGTTTTTTGTTTTGTTTTCGGGAGGTACCGGGTTTTGAACCCAGGACCTCAAACATGGGAAGCAGGCACTCAACTACTGAGCTACATCCGCTCCCCAATGGGAGTTGGTTTTTTCATTTGTTTGTTTTTAGGAGGTACCGGGGAACGAAACTGGGACCTCGTACATGGGAAGCAGGTGCTCAGCCACTTGAGCTACATTCACTCCCCAGGGATTCTTGATTCTATAGCAGCTGAAGAATAAAATCATGAACATTCCATTAAATAGGAGTACCAGTTTATAATATATCACTGCATGTTAATATTCTTTTATTCTCTGAAGACCAAATATCATCTCAAATGTATGTGATTCCCATCTCAATCAAAAGTGAGTCATATACACAAGGATGTGATGTAATGCTGCATTTAAATATAAAGAGTGTTCTAAAACATTTATCTTTTGTACCTTAAGTGAGGACCATAATATGTGAAAAAATATCCTGAGAAGGCAATCTAAACTAAGTTTTATAAATTTTAGGAAATGTCATTCTTTTACTGGTTTCAGAGACTTTTTCAAATGTTTTAAACATAATTTTCAGATAACAGTAATGAAAAGCTGAGCCCCAAACCAGGCACAGGTGAACCAGTTTTAAGTTTGCACTACAGCACAGAAGGAACAACAACAAGCACAATAAAACTGAACTTTACAGATGAATGGTAAGTTAATATTTTTGTAAACATGTTCTTAGCCATTTTTTAAGAATTGTATTAGATATTCATTTTTAGCACTTAATCATTCTTATGTTTGGTTCTTTGCATGATGCGTTGGTTCTCAGACTTTACTGTGCTCCAGAATTACTTGACCAGCTTATTAAAACACAGGTTACTCTGCTACTCTTAGAATTTTCACTTTAGTAGGTTTGGAGTAGGGTCTGGGAATTTGCATTTCTAATAAATTCCCAGGTGATGCTGATGTTGCTTGATCCTGGGACATTTCCTGTGATATAAATACAGAAAATAAAAATAACCATTCACCCATAGACCATTAATACAAAAGTAAAAAACCTAACATTTTAGCACTTTCTCCAATCTTGTTCCTATATGTAGGTATATGTATATGTATAATTTTTGTTTTTTAATTTTAAAACATGATTTTAGTAATATTCTATTTTCCCTGCATTTAACTTTGTAATAAATATTCCCATATTATTACTTATTTTCCATAATTATTACATTACTAGCTGTATAATTTTCAAGTGACCATAGCATAATTTACTTGACCATTTCCTTTTAATTGAACAATAAATTTGTTTATAAAGCTTTTTCATACCTTCAAGATTATTTCTTTGACATGTATTTCCAGAAATGAAATATATCTAGGTCAGAAGATATTGCCAAAATATTTTCACAAGGGTTTTTTCTCATTACATTTCACCCAGCATCATATGAAATTATGTGTTTTACTGTCTCCAGGCCAATGTTCAATATATTCCTTTATTTTTAACTTGCATATTTGATTTTAAAATAATTTTATTTTAATTTTTATTTAACTACTAAGGTTGAAATTTTTATTTATATTAAACAGTTATATATATTCTCATGATATTTCTGCTTATATTTATTCTTCATTAATGTAATTGAATCTTAAGGTTTTTTCCCATCAGTTTTTGTTTGTTTGTTTGTTTTTTTTTGAGGTTTTGGGACCTTCTATGTGAGAAGCCAGCATTCAACCACTGAGCCACATTGGCTCCCCTGAGTTGGTTTTTTCGTTTGTTTGCCTGTTGTTGTTTTTTGTTTTGTTTTTAGGAGGCACCAGGAACCGAACCCAGGACCTCCCATGTGGGAAGCAGGCTCTCAACCACTTGAGCCACATCTGCTTCCCCCCCATCAGCTTTGCTGCTTATATTCTTTCCCACTGTCTCATGATCTTTGGATTGAGACAGCATCCCAAAATAGATTTTATTCTAATTTACTGGTTTCCATTTCTGTTTATGCATATATGTGTTTTGTATTAAAATCTTTGATTAAGTAGGATTTGCAAATATCTTTAAATACTTCCTATGCTCCAAGGACTATTTTAGATACTGGGCTTATGTCAGGGAAGAAATTAGATAAACAAACAAACAAACAAAACCACCTTGCCCTAGTGAAGCTTACATTCTAGGAGAAGACACAAAATAAATAAGTGAACTATTTAGTTTGTTAGAAGGTGCTATCTACTATGGAAGATAATAGATCAGAGTAAGGGTGATTGGGAGATTTATGGAAGCGGTAGGTATCATTGAGAGAATGACATTTGGACAGAAATTTAAAGGATGAGAAGGAGTGAGCTATGCATATGTGTTGGAGAAGAGCATTCTAAGCAGGGAAAAGCTAATGCAAAGGTCCTAAAAGCAAAGGTAGATCTCATATGTTTAAGTATCAGAGTAGCTGGTATAAAGACACAGTAGTAGCAGATAATGTCAGCCAGGCAAGTGAGGAGGAGTTGTGTATTATATGTAAACCATTGTAAAACCTTTGGCTTTCACTGAGAGAAATGGGAAGCCATGGGAGAGTTTTAACTAGAAGAGAAACATAATTAGGCTACTGTTTTAAAAGATACCTCTGGCTTCTGTCTTGAGAACAGGCCATAGGCAGGCAGTACTAGAAGTCAGGAGATCTGTTCAAAGGCTATGGCAATAAGAGAGGTTATGGTGGCTTGAACCAATGTGGGAGCAACGGAGGTGGTGAGAGGTGACTGGGTTCTGGATAAGTATTTGAAGATGCAACCAAAGATTTCTTTATGAGCTTTACTGTTTGACCTTGACATTTTAAAAACATGATTTCTGTGGCCCTTTTTATAATCAAAAGGTTGTCATACTTATTCTTTTTTCTTTTATCTTTTCTATTCTCATATTGCTATACAGAGGGACTGATTTCCTATAATTCCCATCTGAAAATTTTACAGAAAAAAATCATTAGTTGCACTTTTTTTTTTTTTTGAGGTACCGGGGCAAGGGATTGAACAATGGACCTCATGTGTGGGAAGCTGGTGCTCAATCGCTGAGCCACAGCAGCTCCCCTGAGTTGGTTCATTCGTTTGTTTGCCTGTTGTTGTTTTTTTGTTTTTAGGAGGCACCAGAAACCAAACCCCGGAGCCTTCCATGTGGGAAGCAGGGCTGAACTGCTTGAGCCACATCCCTTCCCTAGTTTCACTCTTGAATACTACTTTTCCTTCTCTGAAAACTAAGCAATGAATTTTATTCTCTCATTTTATCAATTTCTTATTTCTTTGTCAAAAATGTAATTAGTAATTAGCAGTTTTCTGATTAAGGGACTATTTGATGATATTCATTGCAAAAAAATCAGAGCATTCAAAAAAGTATTCAGTCTTTTTTATCTTTGCTGGTATGGTGTCTTGCTTTTATTTTAGTTTCTTCAATGATGATGAAGCAATAGAGCATACTGGCTAAAAGCTTAGATTCTAGCTAACATCAGGCAGGCCAGGGTTCAAATCCCAGCCCTTGTATTTATTGACTTAACAAGCTATTGAGCCTCTCTATATCCTAGTTTATTCCTCTGTAAAATGTGCATATTTAATAGAACCTACTTCAAAGATTTGTTGTGAGGATTTTATGAGATCATGTACAAGAAAGTACGTAACACTTAGCACATGTTAGGGCCTAAATAATTGTTAACTATAATAATGTGGGATTTTTTTCATTTATAATCCTTTTTATTACTGTAAGTTTGGTACTGCTGTCCCCTATATCATTTCTTTTTTTAAAAACCAGTTTTATTGAGCTATATTCACAAACCATACACTCATCCAAAGTGTATGATCAGTGGCTTTTATTATAATCATAGAGTTGTGCATTCATCACCACAAATAATTTTAGAAAAATTTCATTACTCCAAAAAGAAAAACCTTATACCCCTTAACAGTCATCTCTCAATACCTCTATCCTTCCCCAACCCTATATAACCACTAATCTAATTCCATCTTTATAAATTGATATGTAGTACATTGTGTCTAGTTTCTTTCACTTAGTATAATGTGCGAGTTTTTTGCCTGATAGTAGCATCTTGTAACATTAACATACATTTGTTCAATTTCAAAGAAAAACAGTCTTATATATACAGTATTATCCATATTCATATTTTACCTGAGATTTCACTATGCTATACAGTCCCATATTCCATTTTTTAGCTTTCCTTGTAGTAATATACATGTCCTTAAACTTTACCTTTTCAACCACTGTCATACCCATACAATAACACTGCAAGTTACATATATTTGCTTTCAACTTTTCTATTGAATTCCGAAGATTAACAACCTTTTTACCAATTCTTCCCAGTTTTAACTCTCAGTTTTCCATTCATAATCTCATTGCATTTTCTGGTGACCTATATTCTAGTTATTAACAACATGAGGTTTTATACAATATATTTAGTTCATAATAGTTCAGTCATATAATATTTGTCCTTTTGTGTTTGACTTGCTTCACTCAACATAATGTCCTCCAGGTTCATCCATGTTGTCATATGCTTCACGACTTCATTTCTTTTTACAGCTGCATAATATTCCATCGTGTGTATACACCACAGTTTGTTTACTCATTCACCAGTTCTTGGACACCTGGGTTGTTTCCATCTTTAGGCAATTGTGAATAATGCCGCTATGAACATCGGTGTGTAGATGTCTGTTCGTCTCACTGCTCTAAGTTCTTCTGGGTATATGCCTAGTAGTGGTATTGCCGGTTCGCCTAACAAGTCTATATTCACCTTCCTTAGGAACTGCCAAACAGTCCTCCACAGTGGTGTACCATTCTGCATTCCCAACAACAGTGAATAAGTGTTTCTGTCTCTCCACATCCTCTTGAACACTTGAAGTTTTCTTTCTAATAGCGACCAATCTGATTGGTATAAAATGATATCTCATTGTAGCTTTGATTTGCATTTCCGTAATTGCTAATGATGTTGAACATTTTTTCATGTGGTTTTTTTTTGTTTTTTGTTTTTTTTGCCATTTGTATTTCTTCCTTGGACAAATATCTATTCAAGTCTTCTGCCCATTTTTTAATCAGGTTGTTTGTCATTTTATTGTTGAGTTGTAGCATCTTTTTATAAATCATGAATATTAAACCCTTATTGGATATGAGATTTCCAAATATTTTCTCCCATTGAGTTGGCTGCTTTTTTACCTTTTTGACAAAGTCCTGTGGGATGCAAAAGTATTTAGTTTTGAGGAGGTCCCCTTTATCTATTTTTTTTTCTTTCATTGTTCATGCTTTGGGTATAAGATCCAAGAAAATACTACTTACCACAAGATCTTGCAGATGTTTCCCTACATTTTCTTCTTGTAGTTTTATGGTCCTGGCTTTTATATTTAGGTCTTTGATCCATTTTGAGTTGACTCCTGTATAGAGAGTGAGATAGGGTCCTCTTTCATTCTTTTAGTTACGGATATCCAGTTTTCCCAGAACCATTTGTTGAAGAGACTGTTTCGTCCCTTTTACCCGGACTTGGTAGGTTTGTCAAAAACCAGTTGGCCATAGAGGTGAGGGTTTATTTCTTGACTCTCAATTCTATTCCATTGGTTGATGTGTCTGTCTTTATGCCAACACCATGCTGTTTTGACCACTGTACCTTTGTAATATGTTTCAAGTTCAGGCAGTGAAAGTCCTCCCACATCACTCTTTTTTTTTTTTTTTTTAGAATGCTTTTGGCTATTTGGGTGCACTTTCCCTTCCAAATGAATTTGGTATTCACTTTTCTATTTCTGTAAAGTAGGCTGTTTGATTGGTATTGCATTAAGTCTATAAATCAGTTTGGGTAGGATTGACATCTTCACAATATTATTTAGTCTTCCAGTCCATGAGCATGGAATGTCTTTTCATTTGTTTAGGTCTTCCTTGATTTCCTTTAGCATTATTTTGTAGTTTTTTGAATATAGGTCCTATACATCTTTGGTTAAATTGACTCCTGGGTATTTGAGTCTTTTTGTTGCTATTGTAAATGGGTTCCCTGATTTCCTTCTCAGATTGTTCAATACTAGTGTCAAGAAACATTAATGATTTTTGCATGTTGATCTTGTATCCTGACACTTTGCTGAACTCATTATTGGTTCAAGTAGCTTTCCTGAAGACATTTCAGAATTTTCTAAATATAGGATCATGTTGTCAGCAAATAGTGAGAGTTTTACTTCCTCTTTTCCTATTTGGATGCCTTTTATTATTTTTTTTTTTCTTGTCTAATTGCTCTGGCTAGAACTTCTAGCACAATATTGAATAACAGTGATGACAGTGGGCATCCTTGTCTTGTTCCTGATCTTAAAGGAAAAGCTTTCAACCTTTCCCCATTGAGTACGATGTTGGCTGTGGGTTTTTCATTTATACCCTTTAGCATATTGAGGAATTTTTCTTATATTCCTATCTTTTGAAGTGTGTTTGTCAAGAAGGGATGCTGGATTTTGCCGAATATCATTTCTGTATTGATCAAGATGATCATGTGATTTTTTTCCCCTTTAATTTGTTAATGTGGTGTATTATATCAATTGATTTTCTTAAGTTAAACCACCTTTGCATACCAGGAATAAATCCCACTTGTTCATGGTGCATAATTCTTTTGATATGCTGTTGGATTCTATTTTCAAGTATTTTGTTGAGCATTTTTGTATCTATATTTATTAGAGAGATTGGTCTGTAATTTTCTTCTCTTGTAGTATCTTTATCTTGCTTTGGTATGAGGATGATGTTGGCTTCATAAATTGTGTTGATTAATTTTCCGTCCTCTTCAATTTTTTGGAAGAGTTTAAACAGGATTAGTGTTGATTCTTCTCAGAATTCACCTGTGAAGCTATCTAGTCCTGGACTATTCTTTGTTGGGAGATTTTTGATGGCGGGTTCAGTCTCTCTAAATGTGATTTAGTTCTTGTGTATTTCATTTAGGTTGTCTAGTTTGTTGGCATACAGTTTCTCATAATATCCTCTTATGATCCTTTTTATTTCTGTGGGGTCAGTCCTAACTCCCTCCCTTTCATTTCTGGTTGTATTTATTTGCATCTTCTCTCTTTATTTTTCTTTGTTAGTCTAGCTAAGGGTTTGTCAATTTTATTGATCTTCTCCTAGAACCAGCTTTTGGTTTTGTTGATTTTCTCTATTTTTTTTTTTGTTGTTGTTGTTGTTGTTGTTGTTGTTCTGAATTTCATTATTTCTGCTCTAATCCATATTTCTTTCCTTCTGCTTGCTTTGGGATTGGTTTGCTGTTCTTTTCCTACTTTATCCAGTTGTTCAGTTAGATCTTTGATTTTAGCTCTTCTTTTTTAGTGTAGGCATTTAGGGTTATAAATTTCCCTCTCTTTGCTAGATCCCATAATTTTTGTAAAGCTGTGTTCTCATTTTCATTCGTCTCAATATGTTTTCTAATATTTCTCTTACAATCTCTTCTTTGACACACTGATTGTTTAGGATTGTGTTGTTTAGCCTCCACACATTTAGGAATTTCCCCCTTTCCTGTTTATTCTTGATTTCCAGTTTCATTCCATTATGATCTGAGAAGGTGCTTTCTTAACTTCATTCTTTTTATATTTTTTGAGACCTGCCTTGTGACCCAAAATATGGTCTATCCTGGAGAAAGATCCATGAGCACTTGAGAAGAATGTATAACTCGCTGATTTGGGAAACAATGTTCTGTATATGTCTTTTAGGTCTAGCTTGTTTAGTGTATTGTTCAAGTTCTCTGTTTCCTTGTTGACCTTCTGTCTAGTTGTTCTATCCAATGATGAGTGGTGTGTTGAAGTCTCCAACTATTATTGTAGAAATGTCTGTTTCCTCCTTCAGTTTTGCCAGAGTTTGCCTCATGTTAGGTGCATTGATATTTATGACTATTATTTCTTCCTGGTGGATTGTCCCTTTTATTGATATAATAGCCTTTTGTATCTCTTATACCTTTTTTGCATTTAAAGTCTGTTTTGTCCGATATTAGTATAACTATCCTGCTCTTTTTTGGTTAGTGTTTGCGTGGAGTTTTTTTCCAACTTTTCACTTTCATCTGGTTTGTATCCCTGGGTCTAAGTTGAGTCTCTTATAGGTAGTATATGGATGGTTCATGTTTTACTATCCATTCTGTCAGCCTATATGTTTTGACTGGGGAGTTTAATTCATTCACATTCGATGATACTACTATTAATGCATTAAATACTTCCACCATTTTATTATTTGGCTTTCATATGTTATGTGATATTTTCTTCTTTTTACTCTTTTGGTTATCCTTTCTGCTATTCTTTCCTTTTACATGCTTCTCTAAACCTCTCTGTCCTTTTTCTTTCGGGCTTTAAGGCTATCTTTAATGCTTTCTGCAAAGGCAGATTATTTTTTACAAACTCTCTTAGTTTCACTTTATTTGTGAAAATTTTAAACTCACTTTCATATTTGAAGGGCAATTTTGCTGGATAAAGAGTTCTTGATTGGCATTTTTTCTCTTTCAGTATGCTAATTACATCATAACCACTCTCATGAGAAATCCACAGTAAGTCTTACTAGGTGTATTAGTCAGCCAAAGGGGGGTGCTGATGCAAAATACCAGAAATTGGTTGGTTTTTATAAAGGATATTTATTTGGGGTAGAAGTCCACAGTTACCAGGCTATAAAGCATGTTATCTCTGTCACCAAAGTCTATTGCCACGTGTTAGAGCAAGGCAGCTGCCGACATTTGCCAGGGTTCAGGCTTCTTGGGTTCCTCTCTTCCTGGGACTTTTTTTCTCTCTGGGCTCAGCTCCTCTGTTTCCTCCACAAGGTCAGCTGTAGACTATGAGGCTTTCTAGGCTTTGCCTCTCTCCACAAGGCCAGCTCAGTCAAACGGCTCATCTCTTTTCCCGGGACCTTCTCTCCTTCCTCATGACCAAGCTCCTCTGTGCTTAATTCCCCGGGCTCCAGCATTAAAATTCAGCATCAGAACTCCAACATCAAAACTCCAACTCTGTCCTTTGCCATGTCTTTTATATTTGAGACCCGTCCCACCAAGGGGCAGGGCTCAACACCCTACTGACGTGGCCCTGTCAATACACTAATCATAACTTAATCATGCCCAGATGAACAGACCAGTTTACAAGCACAATCCAATATCTATTTTTGGAATTCGTAACTATATCAAACTGCTACACTAGACAACCTTTGTATGTGGTAGTTTGCTTCTACCTTGCTGCTCTCAGAAATATCTCTTTATCTTTGACATTTGACATTCTGAGTAGTATGTCTTGGAGTAGGTCTATTTAGATTTTTCTGGTTGGGGTACACTGTGCTTCTTGGACATGTAAATTCATTTCTTTTGAGAGTTGGGAAATTTTCAGCCGTTATTTTGTCAGATACTCTTTCTGCCTCTTTTCCCTTCTCTTCTCCTCGAACTCCCAAAATATGTATGTTATTGAGCTTTGTGTTATCATTCAACTCCCTGGGCCCCTGCTCAATTTTGTCCATTCTTTTCCCTCATGTTCTCTCTCTTCAGTTTCAGTTTTCTGTCTTCTGCATCACTTATTCTTCTATCATTTCAAGTCTGCTGTTGTATGCCTCTGTGTTTTTTATCTCATGTATTGTCTTTCATTTCCAATAGCTCTGTTATTTTTCTATTCATGTTTTCAAATTCTTTGTGTTCACCCAGTGTCTTCTTGATGTCCTTTATCTCTGTAGCCATATTGTCTTTCAACTCATTGATTTGATTTTGGAGATTTCTATAAACCCCATTGATTAGTTGTCTCAAATCCTGTGTCTCATCTCAGGCTGTCCTATATTCCTTTCTTGGGCCATTTCTTTCATTTTCTTAGTATGGCTGGTAAATTTTTTACTGATGTCTAGGCATCTGATTAGGATGATGAGTTTACTCTGATGCTCAATTTCTCTCTTTTGTGTAGGGATCTAGTAATGGAAGGCTGTGTGTTACTGCTATTTGATTCTTGGTTCAGCCTGTTCTAGGTCTTTAGGATTTTCCTTGTTAGTTGCTCAAATCTGGGCATGGACCCAGTAATGGCTTTCAGACCTGCTTCCAAGGGCCTAGGGGGAAGGGAGGCTGTAAAGGCCAGATAAAGCCTCTCTTATTTACTTTTTTTGGTAAATTTAATAGTTGAAAATATAAAAAATTAAAAACTAAAAGTAAACACAGATGAATAAATATATACATTTCTCAATTAAATGTACTGGATACTTATAAAAAATTTTTGAATCAAACAATATTTTACACTATATATTTGGTTCATAGTAATGCATTCATACAGTATTTGTCCTTTTGTGTCTAGCTTGCTTCGTTCAACATAATGTCCTCCAGGTTCATCCATGTTGTCATATGCTTTACGACTTCATTTCTTCTTACAGCTGCATAATATTCCATCGTGTGAATAGACCACAGTTTAATCCATTTGTTGATGGACACCTGGGTGTTTCCAACTTTTGGCAACAGTGAATAATGTCGCTTTGAACATCATTGTGCAGATGTCTGTTCGTGTCACTGCTCTCAGTCACGTGGCAAGTCTATATTCAACTTCTTTAGGAACTGCCAAACAGTCCTCCATAGTGGTTGTACCATTTTGCATTCCCACCAACAGTGAAGAAGTGTTCCTATCTCTCCACATCCTCTCCAACACTTGTAGTTCTCTGTCTTTTTAATAGTGGCCATTCTGATAGGTGTGAAATGATATCTCATTGTAGTTTTGATT
>JAQZBX010089555.1:0-12623 GCA_029593785.1 Cabassous unicinctus
GAGAGCGGCATCTCTCTCTCTCAATATCATTGGTGGCAAATCAAGGGAGAAAGGAATAGCATCAGCTCCCTGGCTTCATTGTCTGGCCTTACTTTTCAAATCAGGCAGTCAGAGCAGTCGGAATCAGAAGCAGACACATCAGTGCCTTAGACTAGGGTAGTAAGTTCAGATCTTGTATGACCTTATAAAATCTTGGGCTTTTACTATGACTGAAATAGAAAGCCAAAGGTTTTGAGGCCAGGAACAATGTATGCGATCTGGCTTAATTTTTAAGATCATTCTAGCTGTTCAGTTGGAGATGGGGAGAGAAACAGGAATGAGTCATGTTTCAAAAATCCAGGCAAGAGTCGATAATTGTGGCAGACAAACCCTAAGGTAACCCTCAATGACCTTGCCTGCTGGTGTTTACACCTTGTGTAATTCCCTCTCCTTCAGTGTGCAATGTATGACTTGCTACTAACCAAGAGAATATGGCAAGGGTGATGGAATGTCACTACTTTGACTACCTTACCCTATATATTTAAGATTTCTCACCAGCAGAGTCATCGGAGTGATTCCCTCTACTACTCTTGAATGACTGAGCTGCCATAAAGGAAGTGACTATTTTGGATAAGCCCATGTAGCAAGGAACGGTGGGAGCCTGTGGGCGCTAAGAGCTGCCTCCAGCAAGAAACTGAAGCCTCAGTCCCACAGCCACAAGGAAGTAAATTCTCCCAACAACCCGAGGACACGTGGAAGTGAAGTTTTTCCAAGTCAAGCCTCAGATAAGAGTGCAGCCCAGACCAAAACCTTTGCTGCAGCCTGGAGACACCCTGAAGCAGGGAACCCAACCAAGCCATGTCTAGACTTCTGCCCTGCAAAAATGTGAGAAAGTAACCGTGTATTGTTTTAAGCTGCTAAGTTTGTAGTGATTTGTTATGTAATAAAAGAAAACTAATACAACAGAAGTCCAGATTAATGTAGTAGCAGAGGAGGCAAGGAGAATTTGTTTGATTCTAAATACACTTTCAAGGTAGAGACAGTAAGATTTCATGATTGATAGAAAGAATAAAATTAAGACTCCAACAGTTGGGGTCTGGATAAGGGGGTGGGTAGGATGCCATTTACTGAGATGGAAGAACTCTAGGGGTAGCAGGTTTGGTGGAAATGGATTCAAGGCTCTATTTTTGGACAATTTAATTTTTAGATGTGTGGAGACAACAAATAGGGTGTAGGAAGTTGTGTACACGAATCTAGAGCTCAATAGAAATAAGAGCATTAATACTCATCAAGACTAGTAGTGCACGTATGGTATATCGAGGCACGAGATCAATGATACAATAAAGGACTGAATTGAGAGAGTTATTGGAAGTCAGAAATCTAATAGCTGAAAAAGACGACACTCGAAAGAGAATAAGCAATATAAGCAGAATCCCAGAAGGAATAACTGAAAGAGACTGATGTTGAGAAACCTAAAGGCGGTCAGCAGATTTTACTAATCTTTTGCATCCTCTAGAACCTAGCACAGTGCCTTGACACCAGAAAACCCTAAAAATGACTGAAATAGCCCTAAAAAGTGATTAATGATCAAAGCATACAAAAGCAGCAAAGGAAATGTTTCCTAATTGAGGATGAAGGAGTGGAAGGAATTCATCTTCGTGATTTTCCTTCAGAGATAACTGATTCTAAAAATGTCAGGTATATCTTCTTCCAGAGGGTGGAAGGATTCCTCTGAAACTGAAAAGGAAGGACTCTTGCAGGTGCCCTGATTCAGAATGAGCTCTAGACTCAGTTGCAGGAAAAAGTCGTGACAGTAAAGCCACTTTTAATCCTTCCTGGCACAAGAGGATGGGGAAGAGTTGGATTCATAGCTCAAAGATAAAATGTAGGTTAACAAAACAGAGTACGCATGTTAACTCATGGCCATAGTGGCCTCCAGGCATTTTAAAAGTTTTATTCTAGAGTCTTTTCTTACTTAAAAATGCTTTTATTCAACAACTATTAAGTACTGTGTGTTTTCAGTGTTACAGAAGACATATTGTGTTTAAAAAAATTAAAGGTGTCTTTTCAGTACTGTACCAGAGGTGCTGGGAAAGATATTAAAAAGAAAAAAAAAGTAGAATAATGGTCTGCTCTCAGAAATTTATATCTACTGGATAAAAGAGAAAAAATGCACCTGCAGGAAACAACTAGAAAATCAGGAGCCAGCATATATCCACAATGTGAAGTGAGTTTTAAAATTCATAGAAAAAAAATATCTTAATACTACTACATATTATTTAGAAGCACAATTTTTCCCAACTCTTTCAATAAATTGTTCTGCTATACCTTAAACCTTATCTATACATACAAGATATAAAAAGTTGGCTTAGATCAAATTTACTGAAATACTAGATAGGTAAATCTCATTAGGTGAATTACATTAATCGAGTACCTGTGAAATACTTGGCACTTTCAGCTATGTTTATACAGCTAGTGAGTGTCAGGGTGTGGAAGTGAATAGAGAATATAGTATTCTAAACCCGACTGTCTCCTCTCAGCCCCAATGTCTCTGCCCCAGTGCTCCTTCCCTGTCACTCTATATATGTCAATTCCGATGGACTAATTTATACATCTACCCTCTTCACTCTAGAGAAATGCTAAAATAAAAAATAAAGTTACACTGACACATAACATTTTGCAGGGACATTGGAAGCTTTTCCAAGTATCTTTCTGAAATAAATTATATACCAGAATAATGTACTGTCAGGTTCATTCCATCTTTGCTACTTGGATGAATGTAATAACATAGTAGGTTCTTTAGACCTCTTAATTTGTTGATGGTATGTGATTTGACATTTTGTCTGGGTGAAATTATACCTCTAGAGGGAATTTTCAATGGATCATGTTAATTTGAGTCACTACGAACTTTCAGCAAGTCAGGGATTTTTAGAAAAGACATAATACTGTCAACCCATGAGTCAAGAAACTATATATTTTAGTTTGAATTTTTTAAAGCACAAAAAAAAAAGGCAATTCATATATAGCTTTTGATATTAGAGAGACCATCCAGAGGTTAAATGCATATCAAGGGTATCACCAAAACAAAAGGCAAATGTACCGATTTTATTTCATTCAATTAAACACAGGTTAAACTAGTCTCCCCTTAAGATATTGAGTGAACCCAAAGATTTAGAAACATGCTACTTCATTCTTCCAAATCACCAATGCTTTGTCTTTCCATTGTCTAGACAGGACCTCAGCTATGTTCATATGACACCTCCAGAAAAAAAACAAAAAAGTCAAAGAGTCAATTTTGCTAGCCCAATATCTAAGCTTTGTAAATATCCAGATCTTTCAGTGAATGTTTTCACTTTTTCAGCCAGACTTTGGGCGTTGTATACACACAGACAAAGCATATGGAAACCTTAGCAGACTAACACATGCAGACTTCCATTCAATATCACTAATATGATGAAGCTGCTTGTATTCTCACAGGGGAAAAAATTCCCTGCCTAAATATAGCTTTTTATGAGGGATTGTGTTCGAAGACTTTGCTCATTCTACTTATGCACTAGTATACCTCATACCTTATCTCTCTCCACATCCCTCTATTTCCATTATGTGTTATAAATACTTATTTAATATTCACAAAAGTCTTTTAAGAGGGAGATTTTCAATCTGATTTTAAAGATAAGCAACTAATGTTTAAAGATAACTTTCCCTAGTAGAGGGAGAACTGGAATTCAAATCCAGATCTGGCTCACTCCAAAGACAATGACCTCTCAATTGCTAAATACCAAAAGAGTTTAAATACCTTTTTAAAAAATGCAGAAACATCACTTCCAAAAGAGAGGATCCCCTGGAACTTGGGATCCCGGATATAGGATTTCTTTGGTCGCTGTGTTCTCACATAAGGAGGGAGAACAAACACAGTTTTTTAAATTAATTTAAGGATGTCAGGCAAATCTCAAGCCCACTTTCCCTCTTGTTCTCAGATTCAATGGATTCCTATAATGTTTTCACACTTCAGGAAAGGTTCCAATAAATTAGCCGTGACCTTTGAGTCATTACTGACCTATTTTTCATAGAGCCTGCCCTCTCCAAAAAAAAAATTGAATTTAAATTCAGGTATAAGTAAAGAAGAAGAAAAAAATCTGAAAGAGTTTCTCTATCCTACTGCCTGCTATTTCTCTGCTCTCCAAGTCATCGACTGCACTAGAGAAAAATCAAAGGTACATGGAGGAAAAGTGGGAAGAAAATGAAAAAAGGAAAAGGTTTGGCAAAGGAGTTCACAAATGGATTGTGATTAGGGATTTGGAACTGTAAATTAAGAATTTAATTACTTTTATGTAAACAAGGGCTGAATAAACTTATATTTCCAGATTTATCAGGTCAAATATGCCTCTGGAATTTAAGAAAGAACAAGGGCGTCCTGACAGCAGGCTAAAGGTCCCAACCCTCAACCCTCTCCCTAATAGTATCACATTCTCTACAACCCGCAAGTACTATCTACTCCACTTAAAGGAGAAAAGGAGTAGAGGCTTTTAATCACGGACTCCTTCAGGGTACATAATTTTGTATTCTTTGCCATCCTTTTACTGAGCTTTCCTGATATCAGCTCTACATGTGCAAACAGCAGAAATAAGATTCAAAACTCCCACCTTCTCGATAGTATCAATAGAACTCATATACAACACAAAATCTGATGTTTTAAATTGTGTACTGTTGATGAAATTGGGTAACATGTTGAGGAATGAAAGTCTTAAGCCACAAAGCAAATTGCTCATAATTTAAGGGTAAATATACCACTTTAAATGTGTTTTAATGACAGTACAACTCAGTAGTTTTTAAATAAAAATTAATGTGTTTACCTAAACACATAGCCCATCTGTTTAAAAATGGAAATAAATTGTCATTCATTTCACCATTTTAATTGATTTTTGAATATGCAGAGAATTAGTGTCCCAAGATGTTTTCTGGTTTTCACTTTTTAACCAGATGTTTCTTAATATAGCCTCTTCCTTTCTTAGTATGATATTTTGCATCCACTCCCTCCTGCTCTTCTAACCTCTCCCATTCCTAAACTCCAAACTGCTTATTCTGAAAGTGCAATATGGAGAAACAAGAAGGATTTGAATTCTAGCACAAAGAATTCTTCAAAGGTTTTTCATGGGTGAAGCTCAAAAAGATTTCTGAAGATACATACACTATGCATGTATGTGGCCGAATCAAAGCCCTAATCATAATTTAATCAAATAAAAGTGAAATCTCTGAATTTAATACAATCTAATTCGCCCAGAGGAACAGAGCAGTTTACAAACAAAATCCAGTATCTCTTTTTGGAATTCACAAACAATATCAAACTGCCACAATCCACTCTCTGAATTCCAAAAAAACATTACAATATTTCAAAAAACCTTAAATCAGTAACAATGCTAAGTACAAAATCACATCACAATCAGTTAATAGAAATACAGGTGGTCTTGGGGCAAAGTCCTACCTGGCTGTTGACCTCTGAAACTTATGAAACAATTTATCTGCTTCTAATATACAAAGGGACAGACAAAGGATAAACATTTGCATTATCATAAGGAGAAACTGGGAGGGAAACATGAGTCATGGGTACCCTACAGTTCCATAAACCTGCAGGGCATATGTCAGTAGATTTCAAAGACTGAGAGTCATTCTTAAGATGATGGTTTCTTCTCCTTGGGGCATCATAGGGACCCACATTTTCCCAAGGCTTGCCCAACAGCCATTTTCTTGGTTCCACACTCATCAAACACCTGGGTGGCAATCGAACTCCACACTTCACCCTCCAAGAGCATTGGGGTGATGGCAATGCTTTATCCATTCTTTGGGGTAGAGTCTCAACCCCCTTAGTACAGGGAAGGGAAGGCAGCATTCTCCCTAATCTCTGGCCTATAGGCCCAAGCATCTCAGAGCAATGAGTTGGTGACCTGGACTTCCCTAATTTATGGGGGCAGGCCCACCCCTCTTAGACCTATGGGATGTTAACCTTAACCTCCTTAATCCTTGGGGAATGTGCTCCACCCTCTCTGTACCCTGGGGCAGCAAAACTCTCTCTGAATAGTGGGTGGGAACATCCACCCTCTTCAACTGCCAGGGCAAACTCACCCTCTCTACACACATGGGTCGGGTTCCTCTCTTGGCCCAAGAAGACGTCTTACTTACAGATCTCAGCTTCCATGGTTTTCCTCTTAAAGCTATTTTCTCTTCCATCTTTCCCCTACCGGTCCCTTTTATTCCAAACTGACAGTGGTTTTGTTCATACAGCTCTCTCAAAAAGCTTGTTGGTTTAGCATGCAAGAAGCAAGGGTCCAAGCCATCAGACAGTAAGATTTTCCACAAGTCTTTCTTGCATATCTGCATTTCTAATCCTGACTTAAAAGTTCCAAGTTTATTTAAGTTCTCAAATGGGGCACTATCATCTGGAGGCTTGATTTCCAGAGGCTTGGAATTTCCGGAATCAGTTTCTGATTCCTTTATGCCCAACAATTCAGTTTTCAGCTTCTCTCTCTCATCTAGCATTTTACTATAAGCTACAAGGAGAAGCCAAGCTGCATTCTCTGAATTTACTTTGGAAAGTTCTTCAGCTAAACGTCCAGCTCACCATTTTCAAATTCTGCCTTCCATAAAACATCAGGAGTTAATCTTGCTAAGTTCTCTGCAACGTTAAAACACAGATTGTGTTTCCTCCAGTTTCCAATAATAGTTTCATCATTTCCTTCTAAGGTCTCATAAAAAGTCTCTATAGTGTCCATATTCCTATCAACAGTCTCTTCAAAGCAATCTAGGCCTTTTCTATCAAGCATCTCACAGGTCCTCCAAAAGATACTCCTTACCCATTTATAAAACGCTCCAGCATTTTGGTATTGCGAAAGCACCACTCCACTTCCCAGTACCAAATTCTGTATTAGTCAGCCAAAGGGGTGCTGATGCAAGACACCAGAACTCTGTTGGCTTTTATAAATGGTATTTATTTGGGGGTAGAAGCTTACAGTTACCAGGCCCTAAAGAGTCCAACTCAAGGTACCATAAGAGACACTTTCTTACCCAAAGTCTATTGTCATATGTTGACGCAAGATGGCAGGCGATGTCTGTGAGGATTCAGCCTTCCTCCTTACTGTTAAGGCTCTGTTGTCCCAGCTTCTTCTGATCTCAGCTGTAGACTGGTTTAAGGCATGTCGCTCTCCCCAGGGCTCATTTCTTTTTGGGCTCAGCTGCTCTGTTCTTTCCACTAGGTCAGCTGTAGACTATCAGTCTCATCTCTCTCCCTGGGGCCATGTCTATGGAGCATTCTCTCTTCCTGCACATCTGCTTCTGTGTTCTCCTTCTCTGTGTCATTTTCTCTGTGAGTCCTTGCCTACCGAGCGGGCAGAGACTCAACGTCCTACTGATGTGGCCAAATCAAAGCCCTAACCATAATTTAATCAAGTAAAAGTATAACCTCTGAATTTAATATAATCTAATTCACCCAGAGGAACAAACCAGTTTACAAACATAATCCAGTATCTCCTTCTGGAATTCACAAACAATATCAAACTCCCACATACTATATCCTAAATATTTTCTAACTTTCATTTAATAAAAATAAATGTAAATGTCAGTCAACTTAGATAACAGAAGAAAGAAAACCTAGGTCAGGAAACCTATCTGCATGATGTTACTTAAATGATACAATTTGTTTCATGTGAAATTGCTATAATACCTGCAACTATTAGAGCCTGTATTTCCCACATAAGGTATGCTTCTCCATAATAATCCAATTACTCCCTCTACACAACTTAACATATTTTACTATTACATGAAACAAATTTATCCTGAAGATCTTTTCAAGTCTAAAATTTGTACCAGGCTATCAAGTGTTATAAAATTAGGATGCTTTTATAGACAATAGATAGAAATATAAAAATATGGGGAGGAAATATTTGTGCACAGCTGATATCACAAAACTATGGGATCATGTTTCCATACCAATAAGTAGCAATAGTAGGTATTAGATCCAGAGTGGTTTTCAAGGAAAGTGCTGATAATTTACTTTTTCCTACCAAAGGAAAACTATATAAACATTTCACTACAAAGGAGTTCAAGAGAAAAATCAATTCTGATTTATCTGTCAAAGAGAATTCTGTGGGAATACAAATGGGACTGCAATGTTCTCATGATAGAACTGTTAGAACATGGATATTAACTGTTAAAGATACATATAACTGATGGACTTACAGAATTATGTGCCTATATTATTTTAACAATATTGTGTTTTTCCCAGTATTTATATACCCTTACTTGAAATCTCTATCAATTGCACAAGAAATCCAATGAAGAAGAATGTAGAGAAAACAAACCAAGATATTTTTCTAGATATATGAAAGGCCATGGGAGAAAAAAAAGATACACGTAACACATGAAAACAAAGTATTTATCAATAATGTTTATTTCATTGTTGAACTTGGAGGAAATAAAGGGATAACGGACACATCAAGGAGACAAAAACAAATAACAAAAAGGAAGTTGAAACCAGAGTGGAGGGTGGTAAGTAAATATGAAAGCCAAGATTACTCTAAAGACAAATGCCAATATCAGAATTGTAATGAGACTCTTGAGCTTTGTAACAGAGACAAAAAGGTAAGGCTGAATGTAAAACTCCTGTATAAAGCCAGTGACCCTGGAAAAGGGATAAGGATTTGAAATAACCACTGCTGCCAGGCTGAACCAAATGCAAATCCTTTCTGAGGAAAGCTTCTACATTGTAGGCCTACAAGTTTTATGTAGTTATAAATCATATATATTATATATATGTGATATATGTGTGCATAAATCATATTATATATTATATATTTATATATTATGTATTTGAATCAACAAACATGCAAGAAAAGCCAACATGAATATAAATCAACAAAAGCATAAGGAACAGTTTTAGATATCTAAGAACTTGAGGTATATCAAATAGATGTATGAGATGTTTAAATAAATAAAATATTGTAGAAAAAAAAAGCAACAAGATACTATCAAAACACCTGAAAAAAATAAGCTAATAGAAATTTTAGAATTGAAAGAAATTTATTTTTGAAATAAAAATATTAATGAGTGTGTTAATATAAAAACAGGTAAAACTGAAAAAAGAAAAGTGATGAATTTAGCAACATCTCTGAAGCAATTATTCCCCATTTATCACAGAAAGAAAAGCAGATGGAAGATTTAAAGGAGAGTTTAAGAGAGAGAAAAGATAGAAAGAGAAGATCTAACATTTATTAATTCATCCATTCTATAAACCAATGAACATTCATGAAGTACCTATTGTATATCAGGCACTTTGTAGACTTTTTAGAAATAAAGAATAAGGATTGGTGTTAAAGATGGCGTCGGCTTAGGAGGGCAATTGCGGACAGTTCCCAAAACACGGCGGATAGTGGACGGGGTCCTGCACGGGGGTCTGTGCTGTGGGCGTGTGGAGTGAGAAGCTTGGGACATCTATCTGGGCAGATCGATGGCGTGGACTGAACCATAGAGATTCGTGGGTTTTAAGCCTGCCTGTGGTGGTTAACACAGTCGGGTGACCCCCACCCTTACGGGGTGGGGGGGGAAAGC
The DNA here is from genome assembly GCA_029593785.1 of Cabassous unicinctus. NCBI lineage: Eukaryota > Metazoa > Chordata > Mammalia > Cingulata > Chlamyphoridae > Cabassous > Cabassous unicinctus. Next base: position 9,577 of record JAQZBX010089555.1, read on the forward strand.
CGGTTGGAAGCGCGACTCCCGTCTGGTAACTGGGTGACCCGGCCGGTGGGAGGTGGCGTTTTCTGAGGGGGGAGCTCCAGTAAGAGAGCTTTATTTTCTGGGGATTTCGCTCCCTGAAGCCCCCTGCAACTTAGATGAACAAAACAGCTGCAGTGAATCGGCACCCAGAGGAGGGGAGGGGTTAATCTGCCTAGGGAAGTGATTTGACTAGCTGCCCAGGGATAAGCCCCGAGCCCCGCAGAGCTGGAGAGAGGGGCAATCTCCAAGAGAGGGAGAGTTCTGACAGAAAGCAGAGAGGGGATATTTTAGCTGTCGATCTGGCTGCCTAGAGCCCCCCATAACTTTGGGGAGCAGATAAGCCAGCTTGAAGCAGCACCAGGCTGAGGGGAGAGGCGAATCTGCAGAGTAAACCTCACTTACCTTGCAGCCCGGTGATGCAGGGGCTCTGATCCAGAAGGACAGAGTCTGCCATTTTTAGCGTTCTACACTGACAAACATCAGACTTTTGCGTCCCTGGGGAATCCAGAAATTGGGAAGTGCTTGATTAGTTTCCGCGAGCCCAGTTAGGGTCCCCTCCGTGAGGGGGGTGGTCTAGAGAAGGACTTATTTTTGGTCCTGTATTACGCCAAAAAAATAAAATAAAATAAATAAATAAATAAAATGGTCACTTTAATAAATGAAAAATAAATTCTTTTTAATTTAGTTTAATAGCCAAAATCTGCTTCAGGTCCTGCATATAAAAACTCTGCGGGGAAATTGTTTGATAAACACAAGCAGGCTGAGAGGATCCACGGGACCCCAGGGAATATTGATCCCCCTTAGCTTTGTTTGACTGCTTGCCAGTGTGGTTGTTTGCTTTTTCTCTGTTTATTTGTTGTCTCTTGCTTTTCTTTCCTCTTTCCTCCCCCCTTTCTTCTTTCTTTCATTTTTTTAAAAATTAGGTGCTCCTAGCTTCTCTCTTCTTTGCTGTGCTGCTTCTTCAGTAATTTCCCATTCTCTCTATATATTGAATGTGTATTCCAAACTATCTCTTATCCCTCCCTCATCTTTCTGCCTTCTGCTTTCTGTTGTGGCTATTAAATACCACATTTTTTCCATATGCCCACAACTCAAAGGTGTCAATTTCTATTCCCTCTATTTTGTTTTTTTTTCTTTATTAATATTAACTCTTTCCTTTTAGCTCTTTCTTAACTCTTTCTCTCCCTCCTCATAATTCTAGCCTTCTAAATCATTATATATAGATTACTCTATTTGGTTTCCCAGTCCATTGTAGGTACTCCACTTTCTTTTCTATTACTCTACAATGCCTACAGGAGTTAAATATTCACTTCATTAAGTCTTATTTGGCCCCTCTTCTAACTTTTATCAATATTACTATTATCCTTCTTCCTTTCTCACATCTTTTGATTCCTCCGGCCCTAATATTTGCCTTCAAGGGAACATAGAAAGAAGCAAGGAAATAAAATAAGAAGAAAAAGTATCAAAGAGAAAACTTTACACACACACAGAACCACAAGCTAAAAAAACTCTAGAGCAGAGAGAGAAGCTAATGAACTGAATAAATCCATCAAGATAAAATGATGACTAGAGGGCAACAAAAAATTACAAACCACACTGAGAAACAGGAAAACATGGATCAATCCAAAGAACAAACTAAAAACCAGGAAGTGAAGCAGAACATTGAACAACTAATCAAAGCTTTCCAAACAAATATCATGGACCACCTTAAATAAATGAAGGAAGAGATTAAGAACATAAAGAAAACACTGGGAGAACATACTGAAGAAATTGTAAACACTCCCAAAAAGATAATGGATATGATGGTGACCAATGGCACAATCCAAGAAATCAAAAAGACGCTGGATTCACACAGCAGCAGATTTGAACAGGCAGAAGAAAGAATTAATGATGTGGAAGACAATACATCTGAAATCAAACAGATAGTAGAAAAAATAGACAAAAAGATAGAAAAAATCCAGCAGGGACTCAGGGAATTAACCAACAACACAAAACGCTCAAACATATGCATTATGGGCATCCCAGAAGGAGAAGAGAAGGGAAAGGGAACAGAAGAAGTGTTGAAGGAAATAATGGCTGAAAACTTCCCAACCCTATTGAGAGAGATGGATGTGCAGATCCAGGAAGCAAAGTGCACCCCAAACAGTATAAATCCCAACAGGCCAACTCCAAGACACATACTTGTCAAAATGTCCAATGCTCAAGACAAAGAGAAAATACTCAAGGCAGCAAGAGAAAAGAGAACCATCACATACAAGGGAAGCACAATAAGATTAAGTGCTGATTTCTCAGCTGAAACCATGGAGGCAAGAAGACAGTGGTATGACATAGTCAAAATACTAAAAGAAAAAAACTTCCAGCCACGAATTCCCTACCCAGCAAAATTGGCATTCAAAAATGATGGAGAGTTTAAAATATTCACAGATAAACAGAAATTGAGAGTATGTCAATAAGAAACCTGCACTTCAAGAAACACTAAAGGAAGTTCTACAAGTTGAAAGGAAAAAACAAGGGAGAGAGAGTTGGAGGAGAGTTTAAAAGCAACTAACAAGACAAAAAACAAAAACACAACAACATGTGACATACATTAACCCAAAGCAAAATGGCTGAAGTAAGAAATTCGTTACGAGTAATAACACTGAATGTTAATGGACTAAATTCATCTATCAAGAGACAAAGATTGGCAGAATGGATAAGGAAATATGATCCATCTATATGCTGTCTAGAAGAAACCCACCTTCGACCCGGGGATTCAAGGAGGCTTAAAGTGAATGTCTGGAAAACCATTTTACAAGCTAACGATAGCCAAAAACAGGCAGGAGTAGCTATTCTAATATCAGACAAAATACACTTTAAATGCAAAACTATCGTAAGAGACAAAGATGGACACTACATATTAGTAAAAGGGGTAATCTCTCAAAAACAGAGAACAATCATAAACATTTATGCACCTAATCGGGGTGCCTCAAAATACATGAAGCAAACTTTGGAAAAACTAAGTGGAGAAATAAATGCCTCTACAATTATAG
>JAQZBX010089556.1:0-12617 GCA_029593785.1 Cabassous unicinctus
CATTATAAAAAGGTCCATGGCAACAACTGAGAAAAGGTGGGAAGAAAAGGGCCAAACATATTCAATATGACAATACTTTCCTTTAGTTTACTAAGTGGCATGTCTGAACTAAAATGAAAATCTTTTCCTCTTGTGTATGTGGAGACAACTTGTCTCCACATACAACTGCAGTGCATTTACTTCCTCATCTATCTGCACTTCAGGTAAAAAATAAAACATTACTAATGTATAAGTATGTGCTAAAAGAAATCTACTAAATGTCAATGTGTACTTGCAAAAAGAATCAGTTCATAGAGTGATTCTGTAAATCTGTCATCTTGGAATGTGGAAAGATAGGCCTTGCTTACCCATGAGCAATTTACAAATACTAAATAAATAGCTGCTACTTTCCCTAGTCAAGAAGTCAAGACTGTTAAATAATTAAGAGAACATACATGCACACACATACATTGCTGTGGAAGAAACTGCTTAACAAATGGGGACCCTGAAATGAATATTTAGGGCATGTTTAACCTGGAATCTAACGACCCTTTCGACCCTTTTGCTGAGCCTCAGTTTTCTCATTTTGAAATGGGCATAATAATAGAACTTATCTCATAGAGATACTGGGAGAAGAGAATGAAATAATTGACGCTCAGTACTTAACACATAATCAGCACTCAATAAATGTAAAGTAGTAGCAGTAGCTTCACAAATCACTCTGTTAATGGAGCTCTTCTGATTTCAGGATGTAGTTTCTGATGTAGTATTTTAAGATTCAGTTCAAATTTTATATTTCGTGACAGTGTTAATGGCATTATCTTCCTTCTTTAGGTAAGCAGAGCACTTTCTAATGGAGATTACTTTAACATACAATTTAGCACTTGAGTCAACAATCTTATGACACAGGCAGGAAATTGAGATTTTTCAAAGGTTTTCTTCATTTGAAGTGTGGGTTTAGTCGAAGCCCAATTATTCTTTTTTTTTTTTTTTTTTACTTTTGAGAACATATTCTGTTTTCATAATGGAAATCAAAAGGAAATATGATTCAAATTCTGAAAAAATAAGCTGGAGACTTTCTCCTAGGAGACACCAATTTAATAAAGTGGAGAATCACAACAGTCACGTCCCCTTTTCCTATCCTAATATTCATACCGCAATCCTAGTTTTTTGATAGGTCTATGTAAGTATTTTCACAGGTCTCTAAAAATCTTCGAAGCTGTCAACCTCCCATTACAATGCTACTATATATAACAACTTTACATAAGAGAATAGATCCCGGCCATTTTTAGAAAATGCAGGTGCCATGAAAGCCCCTTTCTGAAAGAAAGAACTTAGCTCAATTTCCTTTGAAGAACTGGAGACTTGAAACTGAAAACTTTATTAATGCCATTGTCTCCTTGTATCAGCAGGTTCCAGAGAGATTCCTGGAAGTTGCGCAGATCACGTTACGGGAGTTTTTCAATGCCATTATCGCAGGCAAAGATGTTGATCCTTCCTGGAAGAAGGCCATATACAAGGTCATCTGCAAGCTGGATAGTGAAGTCCCTGAGATTTTCAAATCCCCGAACTGCCTACAAGAGCTGCTTCATGAGTAGAAATTTCAACAACTCTTTTTGAATGTATGAATAGTAGCAGTCCCCTTTGGATGTCCAAGTTCTCTGTGTCTAAATTTTGATTTCATATATATGTGTATGGGAGGCATGGATGTGTTATGAAATCAGCTGGTAATTCCTCCTCAAGATCTTTCTCTCACTTGCTTTTGTTTTCCATTTTGTAAGGGGATGGTTCTTTTCCTTCCACCTTTAGTTTACTTTTGCCCAAGGCCCTTAACATTTGGAGACTTAAAATAGGCTAATTTTCAGGGAAAAAAAAAATGTTGAAGATGTAGAGTCTATACTATCAAGGAAGGGCATTTGTTAAACATGCTTCTGCTGGAGTGTTGGTTTACTGTAAATGGCAGTCGGCCGAGGGGAACCATTTCCACAGACAGTGATAGGTCTCTTGTTATTTACTGCTAAGAAGGTCTGAAAACTCAATGAAGCCACTTCATAAACTTAAGTATTTGGTTTGAACTCAGTAAGTTGCTTTTTCTTACATGTTAAAAAACAAAACAAAACACACCAATGGTGGATGAGCAGCTCATTTAATGAAAGTACCCCCAAAAGACAAAAAAAAAAAAAAAAGAACAATGATTATAAACTATCAGCTTTTCCCTAAGAGAAACAGCAAACAACCCAAACTAATACCAGTCTCTTATGGAGGCAAAGCCATTTCGCACAAAACTGACTCAAGTTTGAGACTGGAAATTCATGCATGATCGTCTAACCACCTCTCTAAATTTGACGATATGATCTTCAAAATAAATGAGCATGTATCATCCTTCATAGAGAAAAACCTTAACCTCTTATCATTTCCTATTTATCCTCATCTTGCTTCAGATATTAAAAGGCACATAAGTTTCAAATTTACTCTTTGCTCAACCTTTGTTTATATGTTTGAACAGATTATTTGTTTAATATTTAATACTTTTTTTCTAAAACACTATTTTATGAAAACCTTTCTATGGTAAGGAATAAAGGAAATTCCATCCTGATCATAAAATTCCTGCCTACACTAGAAGTTTGTTGACAGCTGTTAGCTGACCTAACCCTCACCTCCCAAGAGGAGCACATATGAGAATGACCTATTTTCATAAACAATTCCACACCACCCTGATGGGTATTCAAAGTGGTGACAGTCCAATTAAGTGTTTCCTCATTTTAGGTGCAGTATTTTAAAGCAATTGATAAAGTCTCTTCTAATTCAGAAACTAGGATTGACCAAAATGAGAGATGAGAGTATAGCATAGGAAAGTTTGGGGTTAACCAAAAAGACACAATTTCAGCACACATAAGAAAGCTAGCTGCTATTTTATGCTTTCTTCAATGGTTCTCCTTTTTTTTTTCATTTTTCTTTTCTCAGTTTTTCAAAGTTTTGCCATGTCCGTATTTGCTTTAAAAAAAAAAAAATCATATGGCATTCACACTTGTCATTTTCTAAGATGGGTTTTTGTATGCAGATGCAGTAAGAATTCCTTGTTCTTTCTAATAGTGTTTTGCAAACCCCTCTCCCCTCAGGTAATTTGATATACTCTTCCTAAAATGACAAATCTGGTATTTGGATCATATAGAACATAAGTACCATTTTTTCTTAATTTAAAAAAAAAGAATCCCATTTGACTTTGGAGAATGCAGGTTGACCCATGTGACTAACTAGCTGACCTGATCGCTGTAATTTAACATCATTTATAAATTCTGCTGATGGACAGGAATGTTTGAACGCAATTATTGTCAGCACAAAGCCTTCAAACCTGCTGACTTTAAATTAAATGGTGCAGTCTTATGATGCATCGTTCAGGAACCTCAAAGGCTCTCTCGGTGTGGACAGAATGGGCAGCAGGATGGCCTGGGGCATCACCCATTGGCTTCACACATTCGCTCTCCTACACGATGCACACAGAATTAATAGATCCAATTTGTTATTTGTTCTTGCTTGTAGAAAAAAACATGTTTGGATAAGCATTACATTGGAATAAGATGGGGAAAATCCAGTCAGCACAAAGTAGGGAAGCATTCTCCATTTGTGGTCACCATCTTTGGATTTGCTCACTGAAAGAGTATGGCATTCGTTGTCCACATCAGTATATCACTGGGTCTTTGGTGTTCCTTTGTAATTTGTATCAGTATTACCTTGCCATTTGCAAGGTAAAAGGCAAAATCTTTATAGACAGATTGTTAGATATCTTCTTGATCAGGGGCAAATTCAATATTATTGATTCCAGACTTTATTTGGATTTTTAGTATTTTTCCCTGCCTTTCTAATTTAAATAGACAAATTAAGCAAAAGTGTATGTTCACAACCAAATGATGATGTGCTTATCTACTGATAATATCCTCCCACTGTTCACTGAGGCATAGAAATTATTTTAGAGTAGAGATTGCATCATGAGGATAAACTCACCTCTTTGTTCTGAAAATAGAACTCAATCAGTTTGCTTTCAGGTGGTTTGTCCCCTTTTACAATCATAAAATCTTGTGCCTCCCAATGCATTAAAAAATGACAAAAGCCTGTCTCTCAAGACTCCTATTTAATTAACAGTGAAAAAAAAAACAAAAAAACACCAAAAAACAAAAATACTCACCATCTTTCAAATGTTACATCTACTCTCACCAAGTGAAAATTGGCTGGTTGCGAAAGTTGACTTTCTCTGGTGGGAGGGTGAAAGATGAGGGACAGTTTACATAGGAAAGAAGTCTACAGTCCATGCTGAAATACCACATTACTACTTATTTTCTGCTAACCCTTAATTATGTTTGCATATACACTTGAGTTTATAGTCTGTGCCTAGACTTAAAATGCACCAGCGGGGGGATTTTTTTAAATCCTTCAAAATACCAGTTTTTTCCCACAAGTACAATTGTTCTTGTGCCTTCTGTGGCTTTCGATTTCATCTTTTTGACTTTATTTCCAATTACTACAGCTGCAATAAACACTAGATTTTTTTTCTGGCTGTTTGACATAACGTTGATAGCTATGCATATTTTGTGTCTTTTTAAAACAAAGCGGGAGAATACGTTTTTGAAGAAGAGAATTTTTAGAACAGTTTGATACCGCAAATTATTTTTTCCTCAATTGTTTGAGCAGCATTCAAGTTTTGAAAATTCTTGTAGAAGCCAATTTTTTGTAATTGTGGTGCAAATCTTGTGTTTTCTTAGCCTAATGAAACGTAGTATAGAAGCAATATTTCATACCATGTGCTATATATGTGTATGCAGACGTGTGAACACATAAACACATACACACATATACACACATGTAAAATATACATATATCTATGCGTGTGAAGTGGAAAGCTTACCTTTTCCTATCTAGATTTAAGAACCTATTTTAGACATTTGTTATGTTTTGTGAAAAGAATGTTCTATTTGCAACAACAAAACATTTCATTCTTACTGTATCTCTGGCTGTTTAATGAAGATGTTTCACATTAAATGGTAAAACACGTGGAAGATGTTAGAATGTAGTAATTATTTAAGGAAATGCTCACCCACATATTCCTGAAGTTTGCTTTGTGCCTCTGAGTATTATTTAATTAAAGTGTTTTATGTTTGCAGAATCTTTGTTACTGTACTAGAGATGTGGGTGAATATCATTTTTGAAAGTTTAAAAAAAAAAACACAAAAACACTAAACCGAGAGGGGAACTTTTATAAAGCAATGTAAATATTTAACCTCATGGCTGTTGTTATGTAAGACATGAGATTTTAATAAATAACTATATTCTCACAACATCTGTTGAATTTATTAGGAACACTACAGTGACTGTATGGACAGTTGAAAGCATTCTTGAAAATCCTGCTCTCTACTTTTAAAAGATAACAGTCTCTTTCATCAGATGTCAAGGGCAAGGGCAATGCAGTTTCTGTAAATTTATGAAATTTCTTTTCTATGTACATGAAGTCATTTAATAAGTAACTCCTCCCCATACACCCACTTATAGGTTAAAAGTAAGTCATAAAGCGAATGATTTGGGGGCTTTAAAAATGGAATGTTCCCCAGAAGCAATCCTAAATTCATCAGAGAAAAAGTGGTTTACAGACTCCCCTGAAAGAAGCACTGTACATGGGAGAACAGTGCAAAATTTCTTTGCGGTGTATATTATAGAGTATTCATTGGTGTGAATAGTACAAATGTTTCCTTCTGGTTACAAACTCTGTGTTTGCAAATTACAAGAAGCATTGTTTTCCAAAAGCTCCCCTTCAAAGAATGTAACTGGTTTATATGAGTAAGCAGTTACTGTATTGCACTTAAATGTTATGTTGAAGGAATTGCAGTTTTGTTTTCTGTAAATCTGTTGGTTGTAAACCATCTATAAAACTAAAGCTAAAATGCTCATATTCAGAGCTGGGATCAAAACTGGTATTTAACCTTTGCATCTTCTTATAATTATTCTTCTAAGAATATAACAGAATCTGGAAGCTTCTGGACTTTGAGTCTTTTCAACTGGGACTTCTCTCAAATCTGACACCCCCTAAAATGCACAAACATGAGCAGAAAAGACAAACAAGCTGGCCTTCTTTTGTGAAAATGTATGCATTCTGTATTTTTAAAATATCCAATTCCTCTACATTAGAAGAAAAAAAGTTTTAATTGTATATCACCACTTCAAAATTAGAGTTAGGAAAAAATATATTTGGGGTTGGTCTCAGTGCTACCTAGAAGAATCAAAGACTGTGGCTTCCCCCTTATATTGTCCCAGCCATTTCTCATATGTATATAGTTACAAACCGTGACAAAACACTGCCTTTATATTATTTAGCAATATGTTGTAAATAGCATTATTAAGCTCTTTTTTTGTAATAAAGACCCTTTGATTTAAGTATAGTACAATAACTGAACTGATAAAGTCAATTTTTGATTTTTTTTTTAGCTATAGGCAATTTAAATTGTGGATTTTTGTTGTTGTCTATTGTTCTGAAGACTTTGCATAATTTATTGGTTTAATTTATCCTAATTTATTTGATGAAGGTGTACAATTTTGTATTACCAAGGATGTACTGTAATATTAATTGATATGATAAAAACAATGAGACTCCCTGTCCATATTAAAAAGAAAATAAAAAGGTGCAGTAGACAATTGATTTTAAAGTAAAAGTAAAAAATTTAGTTTGGCAGCTACTAAATTTTAAAACAGGAAAAAAAGTTATTGGGGGTGGGGAGGGTGGGAAGGGGGTTTTACTTTGTGTGTTTTAAGCTTTTGTATACTCTCCAAACTTTTACCTTTTTGCTTTGTACCACTTAAAGGATACAGTAGTCCAATTGCCTTGTGTGCCTTCCATCTTCTCTTAAACTGAATGTATGTGCAGTATATATGCAAGCTTGTGCAAAATAAAATATACATTACAAGCTCAGTGCCGTTTGATTTTTTTTTTTCTTTGAAAATGTGTGACATTTAATTTTTGGACTTGCATACTGGTGACTGTAATATCAGTTAAGGAGTTTTCCTTTATTATAATTCTTTGTTATTCAAGCCTATGAATGGAAGTCATGGAAATGGCCTTGTTACTTCAGGTGATTGTAATAATCGGCTAGATTTCTCTCTGAAACCTCATCTCTCAGATTTAACTTTATTTAGCTCTCAAAATTTAAAAACAACAAAAGCATTAGCTCAAGGTGATGATTAACTCTTAATTCAATGATGGCTAACATCTAATAATTCTAGGAATAAGAAAAGATATTCCCAAAAGTCACAGAATGGCAAATGTATTACTTGGAATGTGGGAATCGAGAGTTTTTGTTTCTATTCTGGTTGGACTCAGGGGTAAATACTGTTGTAAAATTTCAAAACCCTTCTCAAGTGTTGCTTTAGACATGATTTATAATAAGAGCATTTGTTGTATGGCTTTTGAAATTTCCTTTGATTTCTTTTGCTTTGGATTAAAATCATATCTTTTTTTATCCTGGAATCAGAAACCTGAAGATTTAGCAGAAATCATTCTATTTTACATCATTTTCTGCAGCTGCACCTTCCATCTGTCCATCCATACTATTGCGGACTGAGAATTCTTAATCTCTCAGATTTCTTCTTTCACGTTCTCATGCATCATAAAAATAAAAAAAAAACATTTTTAAAAAAACTGTATTTTGACCCTGTTGACATAGGGTGCCTGAAATCAACACAATATCAAAAAATTATCCAATGATAATAGCATCTTTCTACTTTAGGCCCTTTTCCTATCAATGGCACAAACTTAAATACTAGTCCTCCAAGCTAAATCACTCAAAAGAACTTGTCTGTGTATTTCTGTGCCAAAATATTCATTCTGTGATCGGAGAAAAAAGGAATTTCCCCTCATTCCACTGGTTCTTGAAAGGAAGAAGACATTTGCAGTAGAGTAACATAATGACTCGTCCATCTTCTTGAATTTAACACTAACCTGCTTTAAACCAGATTGGATCATCCACAGCAGTAATCAAATCACTGAGAAGTTTCAGAGGTGATGTTTTCTGAGAGTAGACTTATTAGAAATATAGCTTGACATCATTGCTTTGGTGATTCCAAATTAACTGATTGCATTGGTCTAGAATAATATGTACCACTATTCTCTACACAATATGAGCCCTGATCATAAACTTTGTTTTTCAGATGTCTTGACATTTATTAGTGTCTATTTTATAGTTAAAAGTATAGATGTCACCACAAGATAACAAAAGTCTGATTTTACTCATTTTTGTCTCCCTTAAAATAATTCTAAATGATTTACAAGTTTTTCCTTAAGTCTAGTAGCTAAAAATCATCACATCTTCACAATTAATTTACTAGTACATGTTAAGGTAAAAAATAGATGCCCCTGAATAAAAATCATAGAAAAATATAAAATATTTACAATATATTACCAAGTCCTGGGATCTATGAACATTCTTGTTATTTAAAAGATATAAAATACAAGGGAAGTGTATATAAAAGAATATGGTGGATGCAATAACTAGACAAAATTGTGAAAGATTACTAAAAAAAGAAATGGTATTCACCCCTTCACCAACAATCTAACCTTTTGGAAGGAGGATCAAAACACTGAGGAAAAATCTAAAGGGTACCTTTTGAAACTAAAGGTAAAGTAATCGAGAGAGCATGACTTTAGATGTCAGAAGACCTGGCTCTAATCAATTCAATTCTAAAAATATTTACATGACATATCTAGGGAAACCTAAGCAAGGCACCTGTCCCTTGAGTCTCCCAGGAGTGTCTCATGAATTATAAAGGGCTAGAGCATTGTTAGAATTGGTGTAGCCGCCATGCTGCCATTCTCCTAAGGAACCCTGCGTGCAAAAAGATGGTTTGTTAAAATGTCTTTTGCCTCTTGTGAGAAAGGCAATTTAAGTTTCAGGACAAGGCAATGGAAAAATTATGAATTTGGTCGAGCTCTGTTCCCTTAGGGAAGTGGCTCTGCCCCTTGCCAAAGCATTCAGTGCTCTCCTATTGCTTCAGCCCGTCTTCTGTTCACAGGGATGAGCCATGTAGTAAAGCTTACATTAAGATATCACTGACTTGGGAAGTAGATGTGGCTCAAGCAGTTGGGCACCCACCAACCAAATTGGAGGTCCTGGGTTCTGTTCCCGGTGCCTCCTAAAGAAGATGAGCAAGACAGCAGGCTGACTCAATGAGATGACACAACGAAGAGACACAACAAGGAAAACACACAATGAGAGACACAACAAGCAGGAGAGCGGAGGTAGCTCAAGCCATTGGGCGCCTCCCTCCCACATGGAGGTCCCAGGTTTGGCTCCTGGTGTCTCTTAAAAAAAAAGACAGGCACACAACGAACAGACACAGAGAGCAGAAAGCTAGTACAAACAACAGGGGGTAGAGAAATAAAATAAATCTTAAAAAAAAAAAAAGACACCACTGACTTGACATCTTTCCGTTTCCAGTGGTATATGCAAAAAAAAGATACCTGTACAGGAGTATATTTTTCCTGGTTCCATATTTAGTTACGATGACAGCTGGAGGCCTTTCCCGCTCAATGCAAGGCCATGTCTTTTGAGGGCTCCCACTCAGTGCTGGGCCCTGTTCACCGCCCTGCCTGGGGCTCACCGGCTTCCTCTCTCTTGCTCTGTTCAGGACATATTTCCTGTCTCTGGTTACAGAATCTTTCCAAATCTTCCCCAAATCGTTCATAAGGACTGACAGATGGAGGGACCCTTCTCCACTGGGAATAGTTTTGCTTTCCTGGTTACAGAGAAAAATGATTAGCCCTGAAGAAATATTAGAGATAATCTAACTCAGTGGCTTTTACTCCCAGATCTCTAGGGAAATGCAGTATTACCTCGGGAGCCACCAGGTTGGGACCTCTTTTAACCAAAGGAGCTTATCTTTATATTGGGGTGCAATAATTCATTTAAAAAAAAAATGAGTTCTCTGCTAAAAACAAGAAAAAAACTATTATTATCTCATTGGATATGATAAAACAGATACTTAGCTATGAGTGAAGATTAAATTAAATAACAAATTATACTATCGGACCCTTATTTAAAGAAAGATGTTCTCTGCTCAACAACAGCAGCACAGTACTCTCAGTGGGTATGGTAAGAGCCAATTAAGAATTAGTATATAGATTAAAATAAAGAATAACGTGATTTCTATCAAAACTTCAAAAAAAAAAAAGATTTTTACACCCTAGAAACAGCATAAAGTCTGGTGCATGGTTTTTGTGGAACCACCATCAGTTCCCTTCCTTCTTCCCAGGCAGGGCCTTTTGTTGTGGGATCATGGTGTTTCTTTAAGTTGTAATCAAAGAACTACCCCCAGATCCACCCCAAGTCCCGAGGACATGCAAAATTTGAAGAACGGAGGAGAAGTTCTTCAGGAACTGAAAGCTTTTGTCCCATTCTTGCTGCTTCCCCAGGCCCTTGCCCTCAGCCTCAGGCATAGAGCTGCGGTGGGGCAGGCCCCAGAACAGAGGAGAAGCAGCTTAGAAAGATTAAGGTGCCACAACAGGCCGAAACAGGATCACTTAGGCTGCCTCTACCCTGGCAAAGGGGAGGGTATTATTTGCAGAGCCCCCTGCTGCGTCGCCCAGGTGCTAGCTAGACAGGCTCAGGAGATAGTTTGGCAGCCACCCTGGAAAAAATGCCTGTGTCTCTGCAAATAAATCTGCCGGTGTAGAAAGCACTGGGTTTTCCCCAGTGCTTGTGCAAATAGCACTCTGTGCTTTACCGGTATTGGAAATTCCTTGGTGTGAGAAGCTCTAAGGCCATGAAAATTGAAGCTATGGATTTCTTGTCATTGTTGTTACCCTTGACCTGTTGGGAAACAATTCCAAAAAATCAATGGTCTTATTTCCAATTATTCACAACTGGAAAATCTTTGGTAACCAGAAGAAATGTTTCCCCGAAACCCCTTTTCAAAGATCTTGGCAACTGCCGGTAAGGTTGAGCAGGCGAGTCTTGAAATCTGGCACAGGGGAGGATAAACATGCATGAGTCCAAGCATGATTTGGGCATGTGCATCTGAGGGTAGGACGCTGCATTCTAGAGAAAATCATGAATAATACATAGATTGCCAATTTAGTATTATTGGTGTCTTTTCTCCACTCAAAATCTATGGATTTTTAGGTTCAACACTGTAGCTGTATTTGTAAAAAATCCCGTTGAAGTGGATACATTTCTAAGCCAAAAGAAGGTATCAAAATTTATTCTAGAAATTTAAAACTTTCACAGAACCAAGACCAAGAAATTGAAAAAGTTGTCCAAAAAACTAAAACAAGTCTCTTCACAAACCTAAAAGGCATCTGGCCTTTATGGTCTTATGGGTGAATTCTATTAATCATTCAAAAAATCGAACATATTGGATTAAAAATTTATACCATAAAAATATATATACACTAAAAAATTCATTCTATGAAGCCCACATCTATGAATACAAATTAAAAAAAAAAATCCTAAATAAAAATATAAGCAAATCTAATCCAGCAGTATAGTAAAAGAATATTATACTACATACAAGCGGGGCTCATGGCTTGTGTCAAATTTGGTTGAAGGAAGGTGAAAAGCAGGAAGGGGTTTCTTGATACGTTGATTTGCTTTTTCCTTCCTTCTAATGGCAATGAAAACAAATATTCCTTCTTGGGTCTTTCAGCTAACTCAACTATTATTTGCTACTACCTCCTAATTTTTCTTTTATTAGAGCCAAGTGGCCTTTGTTCTTTCAACCATTTTAACATGCCAGCTTGCCTAACTCAGAGGCCACATCTCATTTTAATATGGTTTTTTTAGAACTTTGGAAAAGGTCAGATTCCTCTAGTATGGCTTTATAGATATTCCAAGAAAGAGAGAAAGAGGGTAAAAAAATGAAGGAAGGGAGGAGTGAGGGAGGGGAAAAAATAAGTAATGCTGATTAAAGATAGGCTAGTTATTCTACATAAAAGGAATCATGACATTTTCATGTTGGTTTTAAAATTAAAACCTATTTGTTTATATGCTATAGGAAAGGATTAGATACCAACCTTTAAAGAAGTGTTGACTTGGGCAGTACTGACTCCTGGCAATTTGTGGAGCTTTTAAGAGTTGCCATTATGAGCAACAAAACTCTGAGGATTTATTTTATGGTGGATATAATATCTGTCAACATTTTAATTTTCTAAACCTATATGAAGTAGAATCAATCCCAATACAGTGACACCAGCCTCCCCAAAAACTCTCTCCCCCCCTTTTTTTCTTGCTGATTTGGGCTCCAGAAGAGAAAGAGAATCCATAGTAGAGCACATGCAAGAAACACAGCAATGGACAGTGGCGAAAATGCCAGAAAAGATCATTTTTTTCCTCTTTAAGAGTGGTACAATTTTTAAAAGATCTGTAACATCCAGAATTTGGCAGGGTGTGGGAAGGAAGGCGCTCTCCAAGTATCCAGGGGGCAGGCAGTGTGAGTTAGAAACACCTTTTTGGAAAGAAACTTGGCAATACCCATATATTTTTTTAATGTGCATGTTTTTGCCTCACCAACTCCACTTCTAGCAATCAACCTTATAGAAATATTTGCACACATGAGCAGACAGGAATCACAAAGGCACTCAGGGCCAAATGTGTGGCTTTTTCTTT
>JAQZBX010089557.1:0-12621 GCA_029593785.1 Cabassous unicinctus
CTTTCACTTCCTCCCAAAGGCTCACACTGTCTGAAGGCTTATAGGACCCCTTCTTTCCTTCCTTCCTCCCTCCGCCCCCTTCCCTCTTCTTTTTCTCTTTCTTTTTTTCTCTCTCTCTCTTTCTTTCTTTCCTCTCTCTCTCCATCTTTCTTTTTTCCTCCTTCCCTCCTTCCCTCCTTCCTTCCCTCTCTCCCTCCCTTCCTTCCTTCCATGTTTTGTTCTTAGAGTTATGACCTTTTATTAGAATATGACTGCTAGGATGTGGTAGGCATTTTTATTCTGAAGACGTAAATCTTTCTTCAGTCCAGGAAGATTCTCTTCTATCATATTTTTATTACTTTTTCCTTATAATCTCTCTCTACTCTTTCTTTCTCAGTTCCTTTTAAAAAATAGATAATGAATTTCCCCAATTGATAGTCTTTTAAGTTTTCTTTCAAAATTTATATCCCATTATCCTCTGTCTTTATATTGCAGGAAGATAGTTTTATTTAATCCTCCAAGTATTGATTTGATTCTCATTTTGGTTTAATTTGCTATTCAGGCAATGAACCAATGTCTACACATGTCTGAGAGAAACAGACTTTGCATCTAGAATGCTATATCCAGTCAAAGTTGTCATTCCAGTGTGAGTAGGTAGATGGCAGAGGGTGAATTATTTCACCCTGTAGAGAAATAGTCCCTGTAAGAACAGAACACTTGGCTCTAAAGGCTGGGAATGCCCAGGGCACTGACGGCAGGGTTTCTGTGGTGAGATCCCAAGAGACTGAGGCACAGGTGATCTAGGAGGGTCTTCTAAGGAGAAGTGCCATAGTTGCAGGAGGAAAACAGGAGAGCAGATGGTCAAGGAAGACCCAGTCTCACCGTTTGGTTTTGGTTACTCAGTGGCAAGAAAGCCCCTGCAATCAACAAATAATCCTGAATTCTTTGTTTTCCTTCAGTCACACATCTGGTCAGTCACCAATTCCTGCTGATTTTATGCCTTCTGTTTCTTACATTTAGTCCCACCTTCCCATCCCCATTGCCACTGCTTTAGTGCAGGCTTTCTTTACTTAAGACAAGCTTCATGACTAAAAGCACAAACTCTGGAGTTATTCTTTAACGTCTAAAGACTAAACCTGTATGATCTTGGTCAAGTTGTTTAACCTCTCTGTGTCTCCTTTTCTTAATCTATAAAGTGAGAATAGTAATACTACCTACCTCATAAGTACCAATGTACAGATTAGAAGAGATAATATGTGTACAAATCTTAGAAAAATGCCTAGCACAAAATAAACATAATGAAAGTTTTAGTAGCTTTTATCCTTTACTGTTATCTTTCATTGTCTTTCAGCAATTACCATTGTGCTACCTGAAAGATATGTCACTTTTCTGATCACTTCCCACTGCTTCCACTGCTGTCCCCATGCCCAAGCCCATCACCTTCTGCCTAGGTTACTGCAGTAGCCTCCTAATGGCCTCCCCGGTTCTGTTCTTACTCCCCTTTACTCTATTCTCAAAATAGCAGCCAGAGAAATTTGGTTACAAGTCAGATCATGTTGATTTTCTGCTCAAAACCCTCCAGAGGCTTCTCATTTCATGCAAAGTATGAGCCAAAGTCCTCCTCATGACCTACACAGCGCTGAGTGTCTCAGATCCTCTTGACTCTTTGATGTCTTCTCCCTCTTGCTAACTCTACTTTGACTACTCTCAGCATCTTGCACTTCCTTGTTTCCACCTCAGGGTCTTTGCACTTGTTGCTCCCTCTCCCTGGTCCAGTTTCCCCCCAGGTATTCATATGACACTTGCCCACTCCCTTCAGATCTTATCTCAGATTTCATCTTCTCAGTGACATCTTCACTGACCACCCTTTAAACATTGCTACACTTCCTGCTTGAACTTCCTGTCTCCTTTCCCTACTTTGTTTCCCCCCAAAGTACTTCTCACCATCTGGCACACTGTGCATTATCCGTTTACTTTATGTGCCTCCAGAACTAGAAAGTAAGCACCATGAAGACAGAGATGTTGGTCTCTTTGGTTTAGTGCATCTTAAAACAATACTTAGCTTGTAGTGGGCATTCAGATAAATAATTTTTGAATAAATAAATAAAGTTTCAAGTTTTTAAGTCATGGACATCTAGTGCCCTCCAACCATATCTTCCAAAGTAAGAATGAGTAAAAGACAAGCTCTCCAGTACACTTCCTAGTTTTTACTCTGAGCAGTGTCCTAGTGGACTTTCAGGAAATGAGAATCATTTGGATAGAGAGGTCAATGTCCACCTCAATTAGTCATCTTTAAGCTGGATAACCCATTGCTCTGGAAGTACTCATAGATTTTCCAAGGCTTACCTGGTCATAGACAGTTTTATCGGAATAATATAAGTCAGCCTTCTTCCATTTTACAGAAGAAAGTCATACCCTTCACCCATCCTGGATTTACTGTGGCACGTTGCTCTAGCTTGTAACAATCTCTAGTGCACCAAACCACCACCACCACCACACAAAAACAATTGGAAATATTGGTGTAAGCAAGCCTCCTTTAGTCCAGACCCTGCAGTGGGGCTTTGTGTCTTTCTCTGCCCTTTTATGCAGAGTGAGACAATAACCTGGTGACATTTCCCCTGAGAAATTCCAGTAGTTGTAAGAAGGACCTACCAGTTTATGATGCATTACTATCAAAATACAGAATTGAAACAACCTTATAGAAAAGAGAAACAGCCAATTTATCAGCATTCTATATGAGGAAACAGAGGTCAAACATTGGAGGAGTCTTTTACTTACTTGTTTTCTAGTCACACAAAAAACATTCTGCTGAGTAGCTTCTGGTCCTTGCCTCCTGTTACGTTTTTACAAGCCCCCGAAGACCAGTTGCTAAGACAGTCTGCTCTCAAAGAGTTGAATGAGGAGGCTCTCCTGCTGCCACGGCTATTGCTGCTGGCTTTTGCTGAATTGGACGACTTAGAATGAGATCTGGGGCACCAAGAGGTTGGAGACCTCGGCTACTACAAACTCATGAAGCTTTCTTGGATCCCAAATCTCTGGCCAGAGACTAGCAGGAAGACTGGGTTTCTGCTTCCATTTCGATCACCAGAGACATCTGGGACTTGAGGAAATGAGCACACCTAAATTTCTAAGAAAACCTAGATGGTGATGAATTTCAGTTTCTATCAGGAAAACACACTTTGTTCTTTGTCACAAATTTCTGTTATGATCTGTTCTGAAATGATGTCATTGGGAACTTTTTCAATATTAAACTCCAGTGATGTACCCATACTGAATCAAAATAAAAATTATTTAGATAACATTAAAACTCACATGAGGTAATGAGAGCCTTTGATGATATATCACTATGTAATTTTGGACAAGGGAAGATGAGAATTTCTGCTAGGAAAGATGATTCCTTTCCCTGTACTTAGTGTGCATTCTGTGCACAATTTTAGAATGAACTCTTTAAAAAAACTCGATCTGAAGTTGGGAAAAGAGACATGCACATTACACAAAACATGGGGAAAATCCATCTTCTTCTCAAGGTTATCACCCAGCTCTGTATCTCAAACTATATCAGAGCCTTGGAAAAGTGGAAGTACTGATGAAAGGAATAAACCCTGGAGATGTTGAACATCTTGAAAAAGGAAACAGCTCTTAACATCAAGCAAGCTATGCATTAGAACTTCCTGTGTGGGTATAGAATGAAGTGTGGGATAGAGTGTTGTTGGTAGAGGCATGGCTTTGGGGAGATGTGGAATATAGGTTGAAAGAATTATGAAAAGAAGAAGGAAAGAGGGAGGAAAGGTGAACTAGCTTGGAGAAAGTCTTTAGAATTACAGATAGAAAAGGGATGTGAATACTCCTTTGTGTTCATTTCTCATTCTTCTCTCTCTTGCAGCTACAGTCAATGAACAATTCATTGTTCACTGCTATAGGAGGTCTACAGATGTTGTCGCAGACACATATGAAGTTGAGGACTGCTAGATTTGCAAATACTTAGTGGTTTTCTCAGGCCTAGACTGGGTCGGTGTCGCATGATACCTACTCTGTTATGCATGTTCTGCTGGATGAGCAGATGCTATCTGACCTTTTAGAGCTCTCCAGTTCTTTACCCTTTACAGCAGAGGCTTAAAACTGATGGTCACCTATACCTAGCACACAGACCTGTTAAGTTTTGCCTGCATTAAAAAAAAAAATGAACAACCCTACATACCATCAGGCTCTGCCTCCTAAACTGTACACTGGAGATGCTGCATAAAGAAGAAATAAGTTGGTGCCTGCCCAAATCTAATGTAAAAACTTTAATAAATTCATGGGGAGACAGAAATATAGGGAAGTAAAACTTACTTAGAGAGGAAGAAGCAGATTGGAGGTGAAGGAAAGCTTTCTGGATTAGATATTTCTTTCTTCCATATTGTTTTAAACTGGTTATTGCCCACCTCATCACCTATGCAGAGCAGAAAAAATATCAGGACAATATCTACATCAGCCAGTGGCAGTGGAGTAATTATCAGAGCACCTCTGGATTCCAGCCAATAAAGGAAGTGGATAATAGGTACAGGTGTACTGTTTGGCACCTGAGACTTTCTGTTTCCCCATTGCCAGCCCAAGGATTAGATGATTATCATGAAAGAAGAAGAAATCACTTGGAAAAGAATAATAGCCAAAGTAGAGGTACAGAGAAATCCTCTGGTGCGGGGTGGGAAAATAGGGAATGATTGCATCCAGTTAGAACAGTAGAGGTTCTTTGCCTGAGACATACTGCTCACCACTCTCTAAACATACAAAATTGTGTGAAAGTTCAATAATAACCAACTAGAGTCAATAAGTATGAAAATTATAATAGTAAAAAAATAGCTCAAAGGTGGATTGATGAGCAGAAAGAATAAATATAAGAAAAAGATAGTGAGCTGGAAGTTCAGTAGAAATTCTCCTAAAAAACATCAAGAAAGGATAAAGAGATTAAAAGTATAAATGGAGAATTAAGAGACATGGAAGATGGAAGCAGAAATGTTAATATTTGCATTATGTGTGTTTTAAATATAAAATAAGGGGAGAAAACTTATTCTCCTCTATAGGTTGTGGAAAACAATAACCAAGAATTTTACAGAATCTGAGAAAGATGAAAGATTTCAAATTAAATGTGTCAAAATTTGTTTTGATGGATACATGGGGAAACCCATACATAGAAAAAGTAAAGTAAAATTTAAGGATATCAAAGACAAAGGGAAAATTTTGAAATATTCAAGGATATAAAGGCATTGTGTATAAGGCACTGGAATCAGATTGACCACAGACATCTTAACAATAACACTAAATGCAAATCAAGTCAAAGGAAAAATAATATTTTCAAAGTGTTCAAGGAAAAATTCAAACTTAAAATTTTATAACTATCTAAATGTTTATTTGGCTGTGAGGGTGAATAAAGATACTCTCTGATATAACAGATCTCAAAGTTTTAACACACACACACACACACACACACACACACACAGAGCCCTCTAAAAATATTCTTAGAGGAAATTCTCCACTGAGAAGAAAAATATATGCAAGAATATACCACAAGATATGAGAAGTGAGTTTGAGTAAATAAAATAGTAAAATACTTTTGTTTAAATAAGCAAGGACAAAATATAGAGAAAGAAAAATAAAATGTAAGTAAAATTTTATTACATAAGAAAGTATGAAAATATGATTGAGATGTCAGGAGGGAGTTGTCGCAAAGGAATGCAAATGGACACTGTTACCTATCTTAGAAAGTTAGGGAGTATTGCCAGAAAATAAAAACAGAGTGAGGGAGTGGATGTAGCTCAAGTGGTTGAGCGCCTGCTTCCCATGTACGAGGTCCTGGGTTTGATTGCTGCTACCTCCTAAAAGCAAAACAAACAAACAAAAAACAAATCTCACTGCAGAGTGGATATAGCTCAGGGGTTGAGTGCCTGCTTCCCATGTATGAGGTCCTGGGTTCAATCCCAGGTACCTCTTAAAAATATATATAATAATAATAATTAAAAACAGAATGTATTTCAAAGCAGCATAAGAAACTTCAACCTCTAAAATGATAAGGGGAGGGGGGAAGCAATAAAAAAAAATAGGACAAACAGAAAAACAAAATAAAACATTAGAAATTAGGTCCCTTAGAACACTAATTATAAGAATTGTAAATGAGTTAAACTTAACCTAAAAGACATGGACACTCAGACTGGATTTTTTAAAAAACAATCTAACAATGCATTCAGAAATATATTTATAACTGAATAACTAAAAGAATGATAATACCTTGTTCAGAACGAAACTATTTTTGTCTCCCATTTTACCATTAAAAAGCATTTATGGTGATAAAATTCTTCTAGGAGAAAATTCAAGTAGTTCCCATGGTTTTTCTTCTCACTCAATAGATAAGTTGCATATTTAATTCTCAATTTATTAACTAGGAGGTTAGTGCCAGGTATGAATCAAAATTCAAAATTTGAGTTAGTATCAAATCATCCCCTTTTTCTCAGCCTGGGTCTATTTCATGCTGAAAACCTATAGTGAGAAGAGAGGGTGGAATGTGTTTAGTTTCATCTCTTTTTTTCCATGTCTCTCTAGGAGCTAATAGTGTCATTGACAACTTTGGAACTGGCACGTGGGAAAGGAAGATTATAAAGGAAAAGACTTCTAGGCATACAGGCCTTTAGATGTTCTTGTTCTCTTTTTGGGGGCTCATTGGTTATTCAGTGCTTGCCTGCTAGGTATTTCCCTTTCCAGTTTCCATGACCCACACAAATGCATCTCTAATCTAGGTGGTAACTTGTGATGCTTTCTACAGCTTTAGACATTCACCTCCAGCTTCTTATTGCTAGGGTCTCTCTATACCTCTAGATCCTTATTGGGCAGGAGTAAGATAACCACATGTTGACTCCCTCTCTGCTTCTTTCCCTCTCCTATGAGACCCTCTTCTGAAAAACTCTGAGAAAGCTCTTTCCCAGCCAATCATCAAAGCACTTAAGTCTGCCCTCTCTTTCCCTCTAGATTTCATGGATAGGAAAGAACACATTTCAAAGTTCTCTGAGGCCTTTCAAAAAAAAACAAAAAACTTCCTCATCAGACCAAGGCAAAGGAGGTATGACCCCAAACTTTTCTGTCCTCCCAAAGTGGAGAGTTGGGGGAGATATCCAGCTCAACAGCTTTGCCCATTGAAATATATTCATCAGTGTTCTCTTCTCTCTCTCCCAACTCTTTTACATTTCCTGGGTAGATGATAGAGTTTAAGAATCATGGAATGTGTTCTCAGAATTTTCTTTAGAAGTCATATAGAGTGGTTTGGCATTTCATTTTGTAATTTCAAGCTATCGAATCATGATTAATTTTATTCTAATAAGCTATAACATCATTATGCAAATCAGAAAAGTTTAAAATAAAGGAAAAGTATTAGATACTCCAAGTAAATATTGGTAAAAAATCAAGAATATATAACTCTCATGTTCATATATTCACACAAAAATATATCTTCAAAATATTTAAAGCAACAAATGTCAGAACTTTAGGGGAAGGAAAGAAAAATCAACAATTGTAGTTGAAGATTTTAACACAATGCTTCTGAAAATCAGTAGATAAAACAGATAAAAATTAAGCAAAATCATAGAAGATTTGGATAATGGGTTAAAATATAGATAGATATAGGTGGAATTTAAAATTCACTTTGGCAGGGGGAAGTACTTACAGAAAATTCAAATGAATTAACCACATCTTTGACAAAAAGGCCAACATCATGTTTTCAAAACATAATGTAATAAAATTTAAAATTGATTTAAAAGGATAGTGAAAACAGTCTCATTATCTGGAAAAGAAAAAACTTAAAATAATATTTCTCTGAAAGGGTAAATTATAAAGAAAAGTATGAAATATTTACAATAAGATGATAATGAAAAGCATAACGTGAAAAATGTAGAACACAGTTCAAACAATTAGAGGAAGTTTTATTGAATTAATAATTATTTTGAATTAATCATAAAAGAAAGATTAAAGTCAAGTGAGCTAACATTAAATTTAAAAAGCTAGAAAAGAAGCAGGAGAATCCCACACAAAAAGAAGGAAAAAAAAAAGACAAAAAATATAGAATAATGAAAAACAACAGAGAGAGAAAGAAAGAACCAGCAAAACCATTAGCTGTTTCTATAAAAGCACTGAGATAAACTTGTATGAAGACTGGTTAAGAAAAAAAGGAAAGAGAAAATGAAAATAAAAGAGCAGAATGTTAAAGGGGAAGTAGCTACATCATATGGAGATTTAACAAAATTAATGATACAATGAATATTGACATGTTAATACATTTCTATTTTTACTACTGGACTTGGCAGTACTAGGAATCATCTCATGCTGTACTTATTTCATTATAAAATGAATTGCTTGTGATATGATCTCAGAAGTGATAATATGGAGGGATTGTGGGAACATGGCCAACGGGTTAGACTATAAATCTTACCTCTCACTAAAACAAAGAAAAAGCCAGAGGCTGCCATGGGGACCTGATTTGGGGCACAGCAAACAAGGACACTGCATACCAACTCCCAGAAGAGCTCCCAGAAGAGTGAGGTTCAGAGACACAAAGAAGCCAAAACAAGTAATTGAACACAGGCAAATCTCTCTCACAAAAAACAGCTGAGTGGGGGCAAGATCCTGACCGAGTGAGCTGTTTTGGGAACCCACAGAGTAGGATCTGGAGGGAACTGGATCAAGAGATAAATTCCTCAAGGTGCCGCTGGCTTGATTCTTAGTTACTGTGTTTCCTCTTCCTTGATTTCCCCTTTTCTGTGTATACCGATTTTGTATACCAGGCTATCTCTTTTCCTTCCCTCATCATTCTATCTTCTTCTTTCTGTTGTTGTTCTTACATTCCACCTCTCTTTGTTTAGTCCCCAATTTTTCTGGTTTTTATTTCTACCTCATCTATCCTGTTTTCTTTCTTTCATTGACTTTTTTTCTTTTCTTTTCTTTCTCTCTCTCCGCATCATACTGGTCTTTTAATTCAGCCTATATATTTTTTCTATTAGGTTTCCCACTTCATTGTTGGTACCCCAGTTTTCTATTCCTATTACTCTACACTACTTACACAAGTTAAATATTCATTTTCCAAGGTCTTAAATGGTTCATCTTCTAACAATTACTATTATTATTACTATTATCCTTTCACTTTTCTTACCTCTTTCACTTTCTCTGGCCCTAATTTTTTCCTTCAAGGGAACATAGACAAAGCAACAAAATAGAATAAGAAGAATAAAGTATCAAAGAGAAAACTTAACACACACAAAAACAGCAATTAAATAAAACCCTGGAGCAAAGAGAGAAGCTAATCAACTGAATAAACCCATCAAGATAGAAAGATGACCAGAGGGCAACAAAAAATTACAAACCATACTAAGAAACAGGAAGACATGGCCCAGTCCAATGAACAAACTAAAAACCAAGAAGAAGTGCAGACCATTGAACAACTAATCAAAGTTGTCCAAACAAATATCATGAGCCAACTTAATGAAATGAAGGAAGAGATTAAGGATATTAAGAAGACACTGGGAGAACATACTGAAGAAATTGTTAACAGACATTAAAAGATAACAGATATGATGGTGATAAATGACACAATCCAAGAAATCAAAAAGACACTGGAAGCACATAACAGTAGATTTAAACAGGCAGAGGAAAGAATTAGTGATGTGGAAGACAGTACATCTGAAATCAAACAGATAGTAGAACAGATAGATAAAAAGATAGACAAAATCCAGCAGGGACTTAGGGATTTGAATGACAACACAAAATGCACACACATATGCATTACAGGTATCCAAGAGGGAGAAGAGAAGGGAAAGGGGACAGAAGGAGTGTTGGAGGAAATAATGGCTGAAAATTTCCCAACCCTATTGAGGGAGATGGATGTACAAGTCGAGGAAGTGCAGCACACCCCGAACAATATAAATCCCAACAGGCTGCTCCAAGACATACCCTCGTCAAACTGTCCAATGCTCAAGACAAAGAGAAAATACTGAAAGTAGCAAGAGAAAAGGGAACCATCACATACAAAGGAAACTCAATTAGATTAAGTGCTGATTTCTCATCTAAAACCATGGAGATAAGAAGGCAGTGGTATGACATAGTTAAGGTACTAAAAGAAACAAACTTCCAGCCAAGAATTCTCTATCCAGCAAAGATGACATTCAAAAATGGTGGACAGCTCAAAATATTCACAGATAAACAGAAATTAAAAGAGTATGCCAATAAGAAACCTGCCCTTCAAGAAATACTAAAGGGAGTTCTGAAGGTTGAAAGGAAAAAACAGGAGAGAGAGAGCTGGAGGAGAGTGTAAGAACAACTAAAAAGACAGAAAGAGAAATAAAAACAACATATGACACACATAAAAGCAAAGAAAATATGGCTAATGTAAGTAATTCCTTGATAGTAATAACACTGAATGTTAATGGATTTAACTCACTAGTCAAGAGACACAGACTGGCAGAATGGATTAGAAAATATGACCCATCTATATGCTGTCTACAAGAAACCTGCCTTAGACCCAGGGATTCAAGGAGGCTGAAAGTGAATGACTGGAAAACAA
Source organism: Cabassous unicinctus (assembly GCA_029593785.1). Classification (NCBI taxonomy): domain Eukaryota; kingdom Metazoa; phylum Chordata; class Mammalia; order Cingulata; family Chlamyphoridae; genus Cabassous; species Cabassous unicinctus. The sequence goes on from JAQZBX010089557.1 coordinate 10,556, forward strand.
TCTTACAAGCAAACAATAACCAAAAAAGGGCGGGAGTAACTATACTAATATCGGAAAAAATAGACTTTAAATGTAAAACTCTTGTATGAGACAAAGACGGACACTATATATTAGTGAAAGGGGTAATCTTTCAAGAAGAAAGAACAATCATAAACATTTATGCACCTAACAGGGGCACCTCAAAATACATGAGGCAAATACTGGAAAAACTAAGTGGAGAAATAGATGCCTCTACAATTATAATGGAGGACTTTAATACACCATTATCAACATTGTCGAGAACATCTCGACAAAGAATCAATAAAGAAACAAAGACTTTGGTTAATACGTTAGAGGATCTGGACCTAATAGACGTATACAGAACACTACACCCAAATACAGCAGGATATACATTCTTCTTGAGTGTACATGGATCACACTCCAAGACAGACCACATGCTGGGCCATAGAAAAAATCTCAATGAATTCAGAAGGATTGAGATTATACAAAGTAATTTCTCTGACCACAATGGAATGAAATTGGAAATCAGTAAGAACCAGAGATTAGGCACAAAGATATAGAAGTTAAACAACACACTCTTAGACAAACAGTCGGTCAAGGAGGAAATCTCAAAAGAAATCAGTAATTACCTTGAAACGAATGAAAATGACAACACAACATATCAAAACCAATGGACTGCAGCAAAAGCTGTACTGAGAGGGAAATTCATAGCCATAAATGCATATACCAAAAAAGAAGAAAGAGCTAAAATCGAAGACCTAACTGCACACCTGAAGGAATTGGGAAAACAACAACAAACTAACCCCAAAGGGAGTAGAAAGAAGGAAATAACAAAGATTAGAGGAGAACTAAATGAAATAGAAAATAAGAAAGCACTAGAAAAAATAAACAAAACCAAAAGCTGGTTCTTCAAGAAGATCAATAAAATTGACAAACCCTCAGCCAGACTAACAAAGGGAAAAAAAGAGCAGATGCAAATACACAAAATAAGAAATGAGGAAGGGGATATCACCACCTACCCCATAGAAATAAAGAGTATCAAAAGAGGATACTTTGAAAAATTATATGCTAGCAAGAATGATAATTTAGAGGAAATGGACAAATTCCTAGAAACTCACAAGCAGCCTACATTGATGAAAGAAGAAATTGATGAACTCAACAGTCCAATTACAAGTAAAGAGATAGACTCAGGCATCAAAAACCTCCCAACTAAGAAGAGCCCAGGGCCAGACGGCTTCACAAGTCAATTCTACCAAACATTCCAGAAATAACTAACACCAATCCTGTTTAAGCTCTTCCAAAAAATAGAAGTAGAAGGAACATTGCCTAACTCATTCTCTGATGCCAACATTACCCTAATACCAAAGCCAAACAAAGATGCCTCAAGAAAGGAAAATTACAGACCAATCTCTCTAATGAACCTAGATGCTAAAATCCTCAACAAAATACTTGCTAATTGCTTTCAACAACATATTAAATGAATTATACACCATGACCAAGTGGGTTTCATCCCAGGTATGCAAGGATGGTTCAACATAAGAAAATCAATCAATGTAATACACCACATAAACAGATTGAAATAAAAACATCACATGATCATCTCTATAGATGCAGAAAAAACATTTGACAAAATACAGCACACTTTCCTGATAAAAACTGCAAAAGACAGGAATAGAAGGAAACTCTCTGAACATGATAAAGGGTATATATGAGAAACCCACAGCTAACATCATCTTCAATGGTGAAATCATAAAAGCTTTCCATCTAAGATTGGGAACAAGACAAGGATGCCCACTATCACCACTCCTTTTTGACATTGTCTTAGAAGTACTTGCTCAAGCACTGAGGCAAGAAAAAGATATAAAAAGCATCCAAATTGGAAAGGAAGAAGTAAAAATTTCACTATTTGCAGATGACATGATCCTATACATAGAAAGCCCTGAGAAATCTACAGCAAAGCTTCTAGAACTTATAAATGAGTTCAGTAAAGTCGTAGGCTATAAGATCAATGCTCAAAAATCAGTAGTATTTCTGTACACCAATAATGAGCAATCTGAGGAGGAAAT
>JAQZBX010089558.1:0-12617 GCA_029593785.1 Cabassous unicinctus
GGGATAAATAAATAAATAAATCTTAAAAAAGAAAGTCCAAACTGCCAAACTGGAGCAACCACTCTGCGGCAAGACCAGGTTTACCGCCACTCAGAGTCACCTTCACAAACACACAAGCACCTGATTTTCTGTAACTGGCCTCATACCACTTGGGAGTCCCCATTCTCACTAAGGGCAGAAGGAAGGAAAACATACTGTTAAAGGTTTAAAATGTTCTCTTTTGGGCAAATGTTCAATTAGTTTCAAGTTCCCTATCATCACTGTTCCCCCTCACAAAGAATTCCCAAGAGTGGGAATTTGGGTCTCTGTAGATTCCTATGCTCTGTGCCATTTCCTGAACTGGTAACTGGTGATGTTTTCTGAAACCCCACCTGTTGCCACCAGGTCAGCATTGGCATTTTGGTACATGATAAAGCTTATTATTTTTTGTTGTTACTATGGAGGGAGTTTTCTGTAAATCCCAGCCTCAATGCCACACTTTCTTCAAAAAAGCCTTCTGGATGCCTCCTGCCGGAGCATATCTTCTTCTGATGTCCCAGGACCCTCTCTTCTCACATCTCTTAAGACCTTCATTCCTTTCTACCTTGGGTTACAATTATTTGCCAGCAAAGCTCACCTCCCCTACTACATGGTGCACTTCTTTGAAGCATTGTGCGATTCGTTTTCACCCTCCTCTCTTGTCCTCATTGCTTCATCAACTGTTCAGCGAGCACTCACCCTGCACCTTACATTCTGCAAAGGTCTGAGGACACCTTGCCAGACAAGACCCCAACCCTCCCCGCAGAGAGGCTTCATTCTAGCCAGAGGTACAGACATTTTCAACAGGACTGTGAATCCTACAAGAGCGGTACATAAGGGAATCGCTCATCTAGGAGATAGTTAGTTCACATTCACTGAGTCTGTCCCACTGTTGCAAAAGGACAGAGTTATTTGCAGCAACTGCAGCCTGTCTGTTGTTTTTCCCTCCCCCGGAGCACCCTGTACCACCCCACGTCTGGAACTGAGAAGGGTGGACAGTATACTACGATTTTGTTTGGAAGTTAGTTAGTTATTTGGCATTTGACATGTATTTTATTACAGAAACACTGCTACAAAAGGTCATCAGGTTGCCCCAAAAGAGCCCACAAAGCCAGATCAGCTCACGTATTTGAAATACTACATACGTGTAAGTAAAAAAGTAACAGGAAAGAATGGTCTTAGAACATCAATGAAATCTTGGGTTTCCCTAACCTCACCAGCCTATGGGTACAGATGGATCCAGAATCACAGTTAGTGTCTAAGACCTCCTTGGCTCTTACCCCATCTGTTCCCACAGGATTACCAGCCCCCTGAGAACTTACCTGCCCTGGACCTCTCTCTAGGAGCCCTATATCATGCAGTCTTACACACAAAGGCTTCTCCTATTGGCACGGCCCCTCTATGCCGGACACAGCAGACCCAGCACACCATGTGGTTTCTCCACAGGTCTCACCTGGTCCTGCTAGCACCCAGATGCTCCTAGGGCTTGGAGAGTGTCCGTGCTTTTCCTCCAAGATGGTAGCCTGGCCCAGAAAAGGTTCTGGGCAACCTTAATGGCTTCAAAGAGTAATGGTTCCAATTCCTTATTTCACATCTTAACAAATGCCTCGTTCTTATTTTCACTAGAAATGCTGTGTTTGTTCCCTGTGATTTGGAGGTTAAACAATGGAGCAAAAATTAAAATGAGCCTGAGAGAGAGAGAGAGAGAGAGAGAGAGAGAGAGAGAGAGAGAGAGTTGAGTAAGAATTTTCTGATGTAACTAAAGTGGATTAAAAGGTATACTTATGTATGTGTGAAAAGTCATTAGCGGAAATGGAATTAACTGAGCCAAGGGCAATAAAAAAAGAAAAACCAGGTGGATCTGGGGTGAAAGAAGCAAGTCATGGGCTTGATCCCTCTCAGAGCAAAGAAGGTGGAGGCAGACAAACTGTCTCCCACATTCGCCGTTGCCGTGGCCTAATCTGGTCCCTGAGAGGAGCAGCTGCCAATCTGGATAAGAAGGGAGGGCGTGTGTGTGCCCCCAGATAGTCCTATCAGGAGGACGTTTGCAAGTCAGCTGTCTGTGCCCAGTGGATGCCTTTATGTGTAATTCCAATAGACAAACCTGTGTTTTCCAGGGAGGGATCCCATTTTCGAATAATAATGAGATGATGGTGAAGGCAAAGAGCTGTGGCTATATCAGTCATTGTCCCAAGTCACTGTGGACCTAAAAGAGGCAATCGAGGGCTGCCAGGACCATGGCCAATTCCCCTGCATCTTTCCTTTCTTAGATCACTGAGCTTCCTCTCCCAAATCAGAATTTCCCTGAGCCTTCCCTCACCCCACCCCCCGGGGAAGCCGAGCCCCTTCATGTGCCTGCTAGAGGATGCTGAGACCATCTGGAAGTTCAGGGCTGATGCTGAGGCCAAAAGAATGTTTTTTGGAGCTTTGAGCAGCCCCCCTGTGGGATCACCATCTTAAACCTCACGGGCCTCTCAGCCTATTAACCCCATGCCCTTGGCCTTCAGGGGCCAGCACACATGATTGAGATCTGGAAAGCTGGCCCACCTCCTTGGAAAGGAGTAGATAGAGTTGGATGTCATGTGCACATTCAAGGTAGAAAATAATGCCTTGGTGCCTCATCCTTTCTGCTGGTATCATCACATGAACTTTCTCTAACGAGAGGAAACTGAGAGTTACTTTTCATTACCTTTACTCTGTTCTTTCAGCCTGCAGATAGTTAATGAGCATCAGCTATGTGCTTGGCCCTCAGTGTGGAGTCTAAAAAATCATTTATTTTCTTGCCCATGTAGAATTAGAAAGCCTGGATTCAATGATTGCTGTTTGACTGGAATCATAAAATGTCCCTGAGCCCCAGTTTCCTTATCTTTGAACTAGTTCTTGCTTCATGGAGCTGTTTGTTGCCAAACTTAAAGAAGATCAGGCCTTTGAAAGTACTTTGCGAACTGGAAAGTGTTAGGTAAATGCCAAATACCTTGAGTAAACCTAGACAGTATAGACAGATGGCTCTGGGGTACACGTTTCTTCCAGAGTTTTATTGTTATTTTCTTTATCACAAAATACTTTTAGAGTGTACAAATGCTTAAAGCCACTGCCACCTCAGAATCATATGTTCCTCCTCCAAACAGGATGATGGACTCAACAAGAAAGGCCTAAGAAAATAAAAGCAAGATACGCTTCTCATAAAGATACTGAAAGTGTCAGAACTATAAAAAATAAAAAGAGAAAATCCCCTCTCTCTTTCTTTGTGCCCATATACCTGCAATGGGATAATGGGATATAGACATTACTGCACATATAGTTTTCTTTCTTTTTTCCCACTTAGATCCTGGTTAGTGTTTTGTTGTTGTTGTTGTTCGTTTGTTTCTGTTTTTTTGTTGTTTTTTTAATGTCAACCCATGTAGATGTCGGGCAGAGATCTGCCATATGAATGTCATATGGGGGATTACCTGTCATATGGATGGTTTCCAAGGGCTATGGGAAGGCTCTGACACTGTGTAGGAGTTTGTAGACTGTTGCTTGTCATATTCTCACAGGAGCCCAAGATCTCCAAAAGATCAAGAACCAGGCTATAGAGCAGTGCACCCTCTCCCACCGGGGGTCTGGTTAAGATGGAAGTTCTGATACTGTAGATGTGTTGGGGGGAGATGCTGCCTGTCTGCTAAGCTCCCCCACGGAGTTGCTGCTGCTGGACCCTAGACCTGAGGTTGACTAGCAGGTCTCCAGGGCAGTAGTGTTCATCCCTGGCTGCACTGTGGATCTACCGGGGACCTCTGAAAGAACACCGGTGCCTGGGCCCCCCTCTCCTAACCCTGGCTCTAGGAGCCTTGGGGCCTGGGCACTGGTATCGTTTCAAAAGCTCTACAGAGGGTTCTGATGTCCAACCAGGACCAAGGGCAGCAGATCTGGCAAACAAAGAAAACATTCTATAGCCTCTTTTTTATGAAAAGAAAGTGAGGCATTATAATGAGTATAACCAGCATTGCTGATTTATAAATGTGATTATGGCTGAAAGGCTTAGTCTGTGGATGTAAATGTCAATTGAAAGGACACTAGAGGGGAGCCAGTGTAGCTCAGTGGTTGAGTGCTGGTTTCCCACATATGAAATCCTGGGTTCAATCCCTGGTACCTCCAAGAAAAAGAAAAAAAAGAAAGGAAACTAGGAATAACTTAGGGAAGGTATAACGTAGTGATTTTGGTGGTAGATGAAGACTGAAGATTGTGGTTGATTGTATAAATGTAAGAATGCTCTTCTTTTACAAAGTGCTAAGAATACGGTGATACTTGGGAAAATTACAACTAATGTAACTTACAGATAATAGTGCTATTGTAATATTTTGCAGCAATGGTAAGAAGATATTTTTTTCAATACTAAGGGACAACAATAAGGGGGTATAAGGGGGTAAGGGATTTCTAACATTGATTGAGGTGATGACAGCACAACTCTGTGATAAAAATAATAGCCACTGAGTGTACACTTTGAATGGATTGTACAAAGCATGGGACTGTATAACACAGGGAATCCAGTGGTGAATGATGGACTGTGACTGACAGGACAAATATGAAAATGGTTTCTCCTGAAGGATAACAAATATATAATACTAATATAGCGTGCTAATAATTGGGTGGGTTGGGGGAGAGATACACCAAATGTAAGCTATGGGCTATAGTTAGGAGTAGTATTTTGAGGATGCTCTCTCATAGTTTCTTACAAATGTTTCCCAACAATGCAAGGTGTTGGTGGTGGGAAGATGCATGGGAACATTGTATGATGATATTCATGTTTGTTTTGTAAATTCACAGATTTTACTACACATTTACTGTTTAGGTATGTTCATGTATGAATGACATCCTTCAATAAAATTTTATTTAAAAAAAAAAAGAAAGTGTGAGGATTAAATGAGAATATGTGGAACGTGCTTAGGACAGTGAGTATTTGGCGCCTAGTAACACAATAAGTGTTAGCCATTATTATCACCAAGGAGGATATTAATAATATTTAACATCTGGTATCCCACAGATACTGGCCAATTGGATGGATGCAGAGCAGAGTTCCACAGGCTCCCTGAGGGGCGGGCAGTAGCCCCTTAGTTGCTGTATCATGGAGGAAGGAAGGAGGGGAGGGATGGAGGGAGAATTACAAGGCAAGGGGTGGGCAGCAGTCAAAAGGCTGAGGACTACAGAATGATTTCAATATTTAAACAACTGGCACGGTTCTCGCAGCTGAGTATCAACCCCCCAAAATACCATTATTAATATCATTTTATATGAGTTAAAGACAGAGACATAAGGATGCAAAGAACTGACAATGCTATTTTTATCCCCATTTTACAGATGAAGAAACTGAGGCACATAGAGAAGTTGTGATTTGTCCGAGGTCATATAACTGCTCACTGGTGAAGCTGGGATTTGTCCGCTTCCAAACCTAAGCTCTTTGCAAAGGAGAGAGACTCCCCCTGGCCTAGAAGACCCGTGATTAGCTAACCTGCTACAGGTTTACTTCTTCATGAAGGAGGGACACGAAGCTGGCATTCGCCAAGTGCCAACAACACAGCTCTGCGTGCGAGCTGGATGCTCGGGCTCCCGCCCCAAGCGGCCACTCACCTCCTCCGGCAGATCTCTTCACTTCTCTTTGCTTCGTTTGCAGATCTGGAGAGAGTCAGAATTGTAATGCCCCTCAGAGCTTACCTGACCAATAGTCCCACCCTTCCATTTTAGAGATGGGAAAAGAGAGGTTCAGGGCAGGGAAACAACTTGGCTAAAGTAACACAACCGGTGGGTGGCTGGGCCCGGGCTGGAAACCAGGTCTCCCAGACCCAGTTCACTAGCGTCTGCCCACCGCGTGGGGGCGATAGAGCGTGCACGGCTCTGCTCTTGGCGAGGGGGTAAACCAGGGCATCTGATTCCCACTCCCTAAGCATACGGGCACATGTGCAATTAAGCTGGAGGGAGCCGTTTCCGCATGTGGGTCAGCAGGCCGCTCTGTGTGAGTCAGCTGGGAGCCGGCCACGCATGACTTCACGGACGTCTGACATGGCCACCTCCACCTCCCCTTTGCTTCAAATCTGAAGCTCAGCATCTTTTCAGCTCCTTCACATAGGGCAGCCGTGTGTTTTACAAAAGCACAAGGGTAGATGAGAGTCAATTTAGTTTTATAAGGGGCTTGGTTTTATGAGCAGGAAGAATTGCCTTTGTCCAACAGCATGAAATAGTGGTTTTCAAGTCAAAATTATGTCATTGGGTGGCTCTCAGACTCTGGCAATGAACGACACTTCATTACAGAGTTACAGGGGCACTTTCTTCCAAAGGCAAGTTAAAGGTGAGGACGCACAGCTTGTGGCTTTGGGAGAAGTTCCCACTTGCTTCTGAAATGCTGAGTTAACGGATTCTCCACAGGACACCCTGGCCTAGGCCAGACTCCTGCTCTGAGAAAAGAGCCCCTCAGGGGTCCAGGTTGGAAAGGGGCTTCGCACTCAAAAGTAATCTCGGTCCTAGTGAGTTCGGGTTGTTTTCGAAAGGCAAGTGCTTTGGGGTATACTGCTGTTTGTCCATCTAACATCAAAGTTTATAACTTTGGCCCAGAATTGCACTTTGGTCTGATAATATAACTGCCTGACTCACCTGGCTGTTTATATTGAAACTAATTAATACAAAATAAAATTTTAAATTCAGTTTCTCAGTCCCTCTGGCCACATGTCAATGCTCAGCAGCCACTTGTTGGAGACACAGAACATCCCATCACGGCAGAAGCGGATGACGCTGGCCTAGAGTGTGAGCACTGGTGATGGGAGTGGCAGAAAGGAGTCTCGAATACACATCCAGGAAGCCAGTCAGAAAAGCCTGAATCCCAAAGGAATCTGGGTGTTGGCATAAGTACATGACCAAGAGTCTGCAGAGCGACAGCTGGATTGAATGGAAGCGTGAAGTTGGCTGCAGACCACGGTCTCTTCTCCGAGTCTTCTCCAAGGCTTGAAGAATAGCAGGGAAGCCACAGAAACAAATGCTTTCCCTTAGGATGTAGTCAGAAGATCTGTATGTCAGGACAACATAAGTCATCCTATCGTAGGCATAGCAGGGAAGGAGGTCATGGTACCACAGTATCCAATCAATTCTGCCCAGAATGAGTTCTATAAAATCCTTGCTTGGGGGAGTGGGTGTAGCTCAGTAGTTGATGAGCTGTTTCCCATGTACTGGGTCCCTGGTTCAATCCCTGTTTCTTCCTAAAAAAAAAAAATCCTTGCTTGTTGGAGACACACAAAAATGATAGGTGGTCTCTTTGGCCCTTTGCACTTATTTTGGGACCTGGAAATCAAATTATGAAGAGATTATTATAAATCAAATCACGTGCTTCCAGAAAAAGATTCCTACTTCTTAGGACATGTTTGGTTTCAAGGAAACCTGAGGGAAGGCAGGTGCTGTACTGGTCCTCTCTCTTTTCCTCCGACTCCACCCCCATCCCACTCGCACCCCAGGTTCCCTTATCTCTGCTTTCTCAGTCACTGGACGCAACTTCTCCCTCCTATCAGCTTGCCCAGTTCTTGGTGGCCAACCCCAGTTTCCTTGACCTTATTGCTGCCATGCCCGGAGGCACTCGACAAGCCAGTCAAACTCTTGAGAATCTGACCAGGCAGGTTTGGGTCAGGTATCTCCCCCACATCCACTTTCTTGAGCCTGAGGGTGCATTTATCCCAGGACTGTGGAAGGCACAGGTGCTATAAGAAGGGGTGTTGGAAGCGGAGAAATAGCTGCCTCTCTAGACCAACTTGGCACAAGAGAAATCAGGGCAGCACCAGTACTGGTCAGAAAAGATAACCAAACACTCGAGTCTCTCTGTGATCACTTACAGTGGTCAGATGCAGCTGGAAATTCAAGGTGTGAGCACACACTTACAGCGTCCCAAGTGTTTGGAATAGGGCTGGCTACAGAAAAGTGCTCAAAAAATATTTGTTCAATGTGAAATGAATGAATAGATGGACCCACTGAACTCCAAAAGACACACCAAGTCAAGAACTTTTCTAGAAGGCATTTGATTTAAAAAGAAAAAGAAACTCCCATCCCTGCCTGATATAAACATTAAGTTGCCAGTATTTTCTTTCTTTTCAACAGACATTCACTGAAAACCTACCCTGCCCTCCCGCACTGGGGACATGATTGAGGGGCCTGCCCACGTCTCAGAACTCAGTCTGGGAGCTCAGACAGGCGGAAAAGACAAAAGTGAAACCAAAAACCACGTTAAAGCACGTGCATCATGTACCCTAAAGATGAACTCATGCTTTGTTACTCTCTTGATAAATTTCATTGCAGCAAGTACACATATCCAAAACCATGTTCTTTTGAAGAGAGAGATTGTGTTTCTTCCATAAACTGCATTTTAAATATGTTTTAAATTAAAGTAATCTGCTGGTTGATTAAAATTTAAATAATAAGGAACAGCAAAGAAAAGGGAATAAAAATGCCATCTCTACCTACCTATTTGTATGAAGTCCCACTGGATATACAATTTTTACATCTGTAATTTTTTAAAGTTTTATTTTTATTTATTTGCCCCCCGCCTCGTTGTTTGCTCTCACTGTCTGCTCTCTGTCTGTTCATTGTGTGCATGTATTATTATTATTATTTTTTATGAGGCACCAGGAATGGAACCTGGGGCCTCCCATGTGGGAGAGAGGTGACCGATGGCTTGAGCCACCTCCGCTCCCAACATCTGTGATTTCATTTTACAAGATAGCCTGACATTTCTTGATATCATTAGAAAACATTAATAAACATAATTTTAAAGACTGGATAATATTTCATCCTAAGGATATTGTATAATTTTATCACCATTTGATTTATGTTGGATATTTGGAATGGTTCCAATTTCGGGTTACTATTATAAATGACATTTGAGTGAAAACCTTTGTGCATCAAACTTGCTATGCTTTTGAGAGTCTATCCTTAGGATAGAGTCCTAAAAGTGGGATTACCAGATGAAAGGAAATGACATGTTTTTCAGGCTTTTAATACTTGTGGCCAGACCGCATTCAGTAAATGTTGCAGAAATGGCTACTTCTATTCTACTTCTATGTCCATGAGCGAGCCACACTCACAATGCCACAGTCCAAACAAACACATTTTGTATGTCCTAAGCAACCACTGCTTGTTTCTCTTGTTGACCCTCTCTTTACAAATCTCCAAATACCGCACTTTTTATTTGAAGCATAGGAATAGTACTCAAGCTATGAGCTCAGGTTTCTCTCAAAGAACTTTAGTGGCAGGTTTCCCAGAATTACTGAGGCAGGCATAAGGCAGGTCCCCTGAGGCAGACAGGTGCAGCCTCAGGGAGGCGGTGAGAAAGGAGATGGGGTGAAGGTGAGGGGACACAGGGACTGGAAGATGAAAAGGGTGAGGGTCCCCTCGAGGGTGGGGCCATGGAATTTATCAACCCAGCCAGGCCCCTTTTGAGAGGGAAGAGGCACTACTGATAATAATTCCTACTGATAATCACATCAGGACAACAGCTTAGAGCTGGATTGGCTGTACCAGGCAAACCAGGATTGACATCCTACTTATATGTCCTCTGGGACCATATTTCTACCCTAAATTCAGCACCAAGAGTCTAGTAGAGAACAGGATGCCAAATACCTGAAATCCAGGACCTTTCTTTTCGATCCTGTGACAGTTGGAAGCTTTTTGTGGATTCAGAAAAGATCATGTTCTTGAAGCCAATCCATTCCTGTGGGGTGTGACACCCGTTTGATTGGATCACTTCATTCGTTTGGATTGCGGGACCCCGGGTGGCTTTTGGTCCCCTTGCTGGAGTCCTTTATCAACGGAAGAGTGAAAGCAGAGACACAGAGAAAAAAGCAGACACTGAAAGAAGGCTGCCTGGAATCAGTGGAGCACAGAGGCACGGGAAGAGGCCCCTTAGAGGCTAGGCCCATGGAGCAGCTCGAGGCTGAAGAGACGAGGCCCGGAGGGGAGGGGAGAAACGAGTGAACGGGCGTTGTGCCCTGTCATGTGCCTGATCGCCCTCAGCTGCAACTTGGTGAGACAGCATCTCTTGATGATGCCTTGATTTGAACAGTTTCACGGCCTCATAACTGTAAACTTTTAACCTAATAAAGTCCCATTGTAAGGGAGTGGGTGTAGCTCAGTGGTTGAGTGCTTGTTTACCATGTATGAGGTCCCGGGTTTAATGCCAGGTACCCCCTAAAAAAAAAAGTCCCATTATAAAAGCCAACACATTCAAGAAAATTTCAGAGATAAAAATTACCCAGAAAGAATTATGGCCTAAGTGGAAATTAAATAACTAAACCAATAATTTATTTCATTCTTAGAGATTATTATTTCCAATAGTTAGAGCTGTAATATAAAAATTAGAATTATGCTATAATTAATTTCTATTATATTAGAATTATTATTTACATTTATAAATGTGTGTCGCTATGCTATTTCTTATAATTGATTATATTAAATCTAACCTGGCTTTACACTCTCTTTTAAAATTTGTAATTTCTTTCGATCTATTTTTCTATTTTATTTTACAATTTTACAATAAAGGTCTTTTTAACAGCTAAAAAAAAAAGCCATTGATTATACACTTTGAATAGATCATATGGTATGTGAATATATCTCAATAAAACTGCTTAATAAACAAATAAATAATTGTGCAAGAATAGCCAGAAATAGCAGCTATGTACAGCAGGGAAAACAGAGAGATTGAGAGGTGAGGAATTTCCTTGTTTGTCTGTTTTTTGTTTATTATTATTATTGAAATAATGAAAATGCTTTAATAATGATTGAAGTGATGAACGCACAACTATGTGATTATACCAAATACCATTGATTGTACACTTTGGATAAACTGTATGCTTTATTAATGTGTATCAATAAAATTGATTTGTTTAAAAAAATAGGGTGGGTTGGTGGGAAAATACACCAAATGTAAGATATGGACTATAGTTAGTAGTAATATTTTGACAATGCTCTTGCATAGTTTGTAACAAATATAGCACAACAATGCAAGGTGTTGGTGGAGGGGTGATGTATGGGACCCCTGTGTGATGTTATGCATATTTGTTTTGTAAGTTCACAACTTTTACTACACACTTATTGTTTATGTATACTCATGTATGAATGATATACTTCAATAAAAAATATATTTGAAAAAAATTAGTATTTTTTTCAAATATTTTTTAACCACAGCATATGATATTTTCCACTATAACCCAGTGTATGTGTTGATACACGTATGTATAATACAAAGGTTTCCCTAAAAAATAGTAATCCTAATTATGTGTGATGAATTTCAGTTCTATTCCGTCATTTAAAAGCTTATGTTATTCTTATGTTATAAGAATAAAAATTTTTAAAAAACCACATAGCACTGTATAACACAGTGAACCCTATTGTAAATGATGGTCTATATAGTTATTAGTATAATAATAAAGATGTTATTTCATGAACTGTAACAAATGTACCACACTAATACAAAGTGTTAATAATAGGATGGTATATGGGGACTGTATTTTATACATAATTTTTCTGTAAGCTTCTTGAATTAAAAAAAAAGTAAATGGTAAAAAAAATTTTTTTTAATTGAACAAAACAAAACAGAAAAACAAGCAACAACAACAAAGCCAACACATTTCTGGTATATTGCTTGGGCAGCATTCAGCAAACTGACAGATCCTTTGCGTAATTACTGGGGCACTTGGTCTCTGGGTGCAGTGAAGAGAAAACATGGCCAAGTTGTCCAAGAGCCTCACAGTCTTATGAGGTGAGGAGATGAACATGCCTAAATGCTAATACTCCACCTACTCAAAGAACCAGAGACGGGATAAGACCAGATATGGCCAAGACAACCAGAGCCTGGGGAGGCCAGGAGCAGTGAGCTCTGAAGGAATGCAGTTACTGGGGTTTCAGAGAAGAGGTGAGGCCGACTTCCATGGGCAAACATCTAAGGAAATAGTATTCCAGGGGAAGGCACTGACTCCATAAAGACGCAGACCAAGGAATGAGAAGAAAGGGAGCCAACCGACCTTTGTGGAGCGCCCACCAAGGGTGCGGGCCTCAGCCAGGCACTTTACAGGGTGTATCTGATAACCCCACCCAGCCACCTAAGGAACGAGAAAGCGCTGTGGTCAGGGAGGTGAGAAGCCCCACAGCCAGCCAGCACACTAGCTTAAGTATGTAGCTTCCCAGGAGCCAAGCTCCAGGCTGGGTGCGGGGGACAAGGGACAGCTGTCTGCCCCACGTAGAGGAAATAAGGATGGACCAAAGGTTGCTCTGCTTGTCATTGTGTCTGTCTGTTCAAAATGATGTCACCAACAGAAATATTCCTCCCTGAAAAAAAAAATCCTTTCTTTTAAACAATTTTTGTTGGTTACGATTGAGTTTTTTTAACCTATATGTAAACTGCATGTTTTCAAGACTTGCCCTTTCACAAACGTTGTATCCTGCATACACATCAATTCAGAGAACACCCAGTTCTCCAGTTGGCCCTGATTCGCGCAGGCTTGGCAACAGGCATTTATTTGGAGAGTGAGTTTCTTATGGCTGAAAACCCTTTCCTGGGACTCTCGAGTCAGTTTTAGCACTGGAAGTCGTGGAGGGGT
>JAQZBX010089559.1:0-12614 GCA_029593785.1 Cabassous unicinctus
AAGATACTTAGATTACATAAAATGTTACATAAAAAAATATAAGAGATTCCCATATGCCCCACTCCCCAGACCTCCCACTTTTCCCCACATTAACAACTTCTTTCATTAGTGTGGTACATTCATTGCAATTGATGAACACATTTTGGAGCATTGCTACTAAGGATGGATTATAGTGTACATTGTAGTTTACACTCTCTCCCACTCAGTTCTGTAAGTTATAGCAGGATATATAATGGCCTGCATCTGTCATTACAATGTAGTCAGGACAATTCCAAGTCCCGAAAGTGCCCCCATTGTACACCTCTTTTTCCCTCTCCCTGTCTTCAGCACCTGAGTGTAGAACTTTTGAGTCAAGCCCATCATCAAAGCCAAGCAAGTTTCAAGCCCCCTGAAATGTTAAAATGCGAGGTCTCAGCTTCTCTCACAGTCTTTCTCTTGTGTGAGCCACACATCAGTCAAGAACCCACCTTCTGGATTCCCCAACTGGGGCTTGAGGACTTGCCTGGGTGCCAGAATCTCACCATTAAGGGTTAAATGCTAATCTCTGGAGACCTCCATTTCTCAGTTCTCTCCCCTCTCCCCCACCTCAGCACCCCACCTCCTAGCAGGACACAGGTACTCCACATAGACAGGCCAGCATCATTTGGCCTGGTTCTCTTTGATTCTTTTTGTTAGTTGGCTCTGGAGATAGAGCACTCCCTGTCCTTGTCCTGAACTAGCAAAGACAGTCTGAGCTTGCTCTTCCAGTGCCTTTACCTGTGCTGGGAGACCTGCCTGTCGGGGAAGAGGGGTGGGGTGCGGGGAGCCTGCTCCGCTGCCACTCCTGTCTCCATTGCCCCTTTGACACTCCTTCCTGAGGCTCCTGGAGGCAGAGCCCTCGGCCACACTCAACTCGGCATTTTCTCATATCCCAGCCGAGGCAGGGAGCCTGGGGGGCCAGTTCAGGTGCATATGTCTTCCCCAGTCATCCACGGTAGAGTGTCTGGGCCCATGTCTCCCTTCCTGCCCCATCTCATTTGCTCTCTGTCTTTCCCAGCGCTCACATAACTCTGGAAGAAGGCAGGTACAGCAGCTTGGAAAGCTGTTGTCGTTGAGAGAGGGTTGCTGTCCCTCCCGCTGTTACTCTGCAGGGCTCTCTGGTCACTGGCTCCCAGGTTCTGCTTCCTGGCCTGTCTGCCCAGCAATAGGAAGCCGCTCGGGTCCCACCTCGATCTGCCACCCAGCAGCTTTGTGTGGGGGTTGCAAGTACAGAGAAATGGCCTAGGAGTAAAGCCCCACCCCCGAGTTAGGGGCCTCACCATAGATAACACGTTTCTGAGCTTAGCCCCCTCTCCTCCCAAGTCCCAGACCCTGCCCATACTTATTCTGAGAACTGGGTTCCTTTTCTTTCCCTTTCTCCCTCCTCACCCTTGCTGCAGACTGCACAGCGCAAGATCAGGGAAATTGTACAACAGGTGAAGCAGCAGGAGCAGAAATATCCTCAGGGAGTCGCCTCACAGCGCAGCAAGTGAGGCTCCCACAGGCACCAGCAAAACAATGGACGAATGTAGCCCTCCCAACACCTGACAGAATGAGACCAAACACAGCCAGCCAGATCGGGAGCAAACCAAAGACCACCCTGAGGAACGCGAAGTCTGCAGAGGGGGCCAGCCAGGGGCTCTGCAGAGGCCCTGAGCTCAACCCCAGGGGCTGAGCAGGGAGGAAGCCCTGACGAGTCTCCCCAGTACCACACAGCACGGGCAGCCTGGCCCCCTCCAGGGCTTCTGCAGGCTTCTCAGCCATCCACATCATCATCCACTCAGATCTCTCCTGAACGCCCACGACGCTATCCCTTTTAGTTGAACTAACATAGGTGAACGTGTTAAAAGCAAAGCAAAATGCATACCCTTGTCTTTTTTTTGTGGAAAATAGTCTCTGTACATGTGTGTACATATTAGAAGGGGAAAGATGTTAAGATATGTGGCCTGTGGGTTACACAGGGTGCCTGCAGCGTTAATATATTTTAGAAATAATATATCAAATAACTCAACTAACTCCCATTTTTAATCAATTATTAATTTTTTTTCTTTTTCAAGAGAAAGCAGGCTTTTCTAGACTTTAAGGAATAAAGTCGTTCTTTGGGAGGTCTAATGGTATAGTAAGGAATTTCAAGGCCACCACACAAATTTCACCTGGAGGGAAATCTTGTCAAAAGGACACTCACAGCAGTTCTGGATCACCTGTGTATGTCAACAGAAGGGATACCGTCTCTTTGAAGAGGAAACTCTGTCTCTCTTCATCCCTGTCTAGCTCACATACCCATTTCTCTTTGCTTCACAGGTTTTAGACTGGTTTTTGCATACTGCTATATAATTCTCTGTCTCTCTCTCTGTTTATCTCTCCCCTACCCTTTCTCCATCCCCATTCTTTTTAATTCCTTCATTCCTCTGCCTAAATTCCCTGTATCAACATACCCACCACCCCCTCCTCATTTCCTCCCATCTCCCTACTCCACCCTCCAGCCCCACCCCCGGCAAAGCAGTGCTCTGAGTATAACAGCACACAAAAGGAACAAAAGCGAAACACACAAACCAGCCTCAACATACACTTGGTTGCTTAAAAGAACAAGAGTCAATGGTACTTGTCCTAGCATTTTGGAAGAGGAAAACAGGAACCCACCAAACCGACCAGCCAACAAGCAAAAGTTCCACCAAGAAAGAATGTATTTTGTCTTTTTACATTTTGGTATATAAGCCATCAGTATTCGGTGAAATGATTTCTTTCTTTAAAAAAAAATGTGGAGAAAAAATAGAAATTACTAGAGGTCGTTGGCCCAGGGCGTTAAATTTACAGATTTTTTAAACGAGAAAAACACACAAAAAAAGCTACCTCAGGTGTTTTTTACCTCAGCACCTTGCTCTTGTGTTTCCCTTAGAGATTTTGTAAAACTGATAGTTGGAGCTTTTTTTATTTTTTTAATAAAAATGAGTTGGAAAAAGAATAAGATGTCAACTGCCAGCCTGGAGAAGGTGACGGGCCAAGTGTGCAAGAACTGCTCTGAATTGTCTTCCGCAGCCGAGAACCTACATGGCCTTCTTTTGGACAAACCTTGAAAAAAATATTTTTTAAAGATGATGAAGAAAAACAGAGAGAGAAAATTTTGGAGATGTCCTGAATTTCATAGGGTACGTGCCATCAGGGCTTTTTGCGCTAAAGGATGAACATGTACTGGTTTATGTGAACAAGCCATTATACCACCAGACTGCAATGCCAGTTTCCTCTACTCCAAACAGTGTTCTGTGACAAAAACAACAAAAAAAGAAATATATCCAGCTAACAAGATTTTCCAGTGTCTTGGTCTCTTATTTCACTAAGCATTGCCTTATCCCAGAGTGTCAGCTGAGTTCAAACTCAGAGTAGACTTAGGGAAACGGGCAGTATAGACACTCAGGATCTGGAAAGCCACTCTGAGGCGGCTTCATCCAGGAAGGTCTTTTGGAGAAGCTAGACTGGATCAGTGGGTCCTGAAATGGGGTTCCCAGTCCAGCTGCATCAGTATCACCTGGGAACTTGTTAAGAAATGCAGATTCTCGGAGTCCATCTTGAGTCAGAAGTTCTGGGGATAGGGCCCAGAAAGCTGTTTCAACCAGGCCCCCAGGTGATTCTGATGCATACTAAACTTTGAGAAGCACTGAACTAGAGGGATTGATTGGCTGCATATCAAACTAGATGAGACCTGTCTTTAAGGAACTTAAGCCCTGGCCAGGGAAATAATTTATTTTTGTGGGGAGGAAGAGGGACAATAGGCCTGACAATTCAAGGGAAGAGGTACTTCACTCCCCCACAGAAGCCTGATTGTAAGTATCCCAAGAGATGAGAGAAGGGCAGGACCAGCCTTGGACTGGAGTTGGGGGTGCTGGACCCGGTGTTCCCACCAATATGCTGGAAAGAGATTGGACAAGATTGGTCCTGCTCCATTTACAAACCTATGTTCATAGACCTTGGGGTATACCAGAGACAGCTAGTAAAAGTCTAAGCAATCTTAGGAAGAAAGAGCTTATATTTGACTGCCAGAGGTGGTCAATTAGGCTTTTGGAGGTGATTGTTCACAGCAGGAGCAGACGGTGTTGAACTGATTGATGGGTTTCCAAAGCAGCCTCATTCCCTTTGTAGCAGACTCTGAGGATCCTGAATCACTAAAAAGTTGTTCCTCACTGATGTCCCACCTCTACTCCTGATCTTCTAATTATTTTCAATTTATATGATGTTGATTTTACTTTCAAAGTTTGATGGTGTGTGATGCACAGTTATTCCTCCCACTGTTAATCTCACTGCTGTGGTTGGTATGAATATGGGCAGATGAAGGCTGTCCCTTCACTGACCATTAGAAATCCCTGTACCTGTGACTGCCCCACCCCATCCCCGTAGGACTCAATTCCACTGCCCAGTCAGAGGTAGAAACATACCACAGGTTGCCAGTCCAAGGGGCACCACAGGAGTCCTTGCAACCAAAGTTATTACTGAAAGTTAGAAGTTCCCTGAGTGGCCATGTTCATGTCAGATGAATGGGCAAAGAAACCGCACATCTTTAAAGGAAGAACTTTAAATACATACCCCAAGGGCTAGGTAATGACTATGCTAAGATGAGGAATCAGGGTGGGGAAGAAGTGACATAAGAACCCCAAAAAACAGCCCTTCTGGCTCTACCTCTCATGGTTCATTCCCCAGCCTTTATTCCAAATGAAAGAGTTTAAGGTTGACTTCTAGCTTTTAAAGTGCCTATTTCCAAAATATCTATCTATGAGCATATGAGAAGCAGGGGCGTAGGTGCTAAGGTGATGCTGACCTGGACTCAGTACAAAACACCCGTAAGTTGCCCTAGGGTTGCAGAAACAAAGGGGAGCCATGTGGAGAGGCAGAAGATTTAGGAGCAAGGCCCTGTTACTAAGCAAAGATTTTCTCCCCACAGCTCATTTTCAGAGAACCTATGCACTAGATTTGTTAGCACTTGGAGTCGATTTTCTTGAGCTTTGTTACAAGGGCAGCACCAGCTTGAGACCTCCCCATTTTCAGGATACACCTTCCCACGTTCCTATGAATAAGAACAACTTCGTGTGTGTGGACTGGGCTCTGACAACCTATTCACCACGTGTGGGCTAAGACCATTACACAGTTTGTATTGATATCTTCAGCTATAAATTCCAGACTTTTCCTCCAATATCCAGAAAGTCCTAACTGCACAATATTTTATGCTAAAAGAAAAATTAAAAGACAGTTATTAAATGGAGACTTAGCCCAACAACAATTTTATTCCTTAACCTACCCCATTCAGAAGGCCCCTCCCCATTCCCTTGGATTGAACCCCTGGAATACCCATGACCCATAGTGGTCTTTGAATCTACTAACATCTCACTGGACTTAGTGGTTAGGCCTGAGCAACCCTTTTGTTCTGGTTAATTTCCCTCCATTCTGCCCCATGCCATTCTAGTTTCCTCCAACATGGAGCTCTGGGAAGGAAGGACAGGGTAGGCTGGTTGTAGATTAGAGGAGGATTCCAGAATAGAGGGAAAACTTTAAAACATAAGGAAAAGGATAATTGGTAGACTAGTTGGAAGTTTGGAGGGGTTTCAACAAAGAACAAAGGAAAGGATTACCTTAGGAAAAGGACATTGACCTCTGGTACAAGAGGCAAGGCTGGGAAAAAACACTGGACTTTCAAGGTGGCAAGCAGGGAAAATTGATAACCTGGCATCACCTAGGATCTGAATGACAAAATGATTAAGTAGACAGAGAAGGGAAAAGAAAAGTCTGAAATGCATTTGGCCTCGTCTTGTTCCCATGTCCCTGGGGAAGGGTGTGAGCAATAGAGGCCTCTGCATCTCCCTGTTATAAAAGGAGCTCACAACTGGAGATGTTTAGAGATGAGCTGAAATCAGACCTGCACCAAAATCTTTCTGTGTCTGAACACTTAGTGGGGGCTTCTTTGTTCTCTGCCACCCCTGCTGCCGTTAGTGTCTAATAACACCGCCAGCCGGTTCCCCTGCTTTTACTGTGCATTAGTGCAGCTGCCCCTTGATTCGTTTCCTATGCATGCCCTGTAGTCTGATGACTTACCCCAAACACAGGTTAATTTCCTATGCTAGCTCACAGCCACCAAAGGCCTTGTCTTCTAGAAGCTATAATCAAGTGCTCTTAACCGATCTTGCACTTTCTAAACGGCTGGTATGGGGAAGGGGGACTCATAGAACAAAACTGTATTCTAACTTGACCTCAAAACTGCCTGTGTTCTCTTGTGGTTTGGTCATGGATCCAAGGCACTCAGTTTGTTCCCAAAAGTGAATGGTCAGGGTATCCCCTCTAATCTCTCAGATGTGGCTAACGATAAATAGTGAAGAATATTCCCATTTACCTCTAACAACCTTCAGTGATCTTGTTAAACTCAATAAAAAACAACTCAATCTGATCGCTATGCTGGCTTATCTGTGATTTCAACAATTTCCAGTATGAAGGATTCCCAACTTCCACAACTCATAAGTTTTCCTGATTCTCCCATAGTCACAAAACAACTTCCAGTCACCCTCGGTGAACTCAGTAAAACCTCAGTGGCCTATCCTCAGAGAATAGTACTGGGAAAGGACCTTGAAGGTCACCCAGTCCTCTTTCCTAATCTGGCAAAAATGCTCTCTAAAATCTAAGCACTTGCTACCCAATCCAGTGAGGGGAACTCGGCTCCTAAGGCAGATGGTTCTGCCTTCAGACGGCCCCAAGTTTAGCAGTCCTCCTTCCACTGATCTGAAATCTGCTCTCCTACAATCCCACCACAGACAGCATCTGCTGTACCTTATTTAGAGCAGCTCTCCTAATGTTTGAAGACAGCTGTCACATCCTCCCTTGCCTCAGTTCCACCACTTTTTCCCCATTTCTAGGACTTTCTATCTTCCTGCTCTTAAGAGTCCTGTTGTAAAGAATACAGCCCCAGCTCCTTCATCAGAACACCTTTAAAAGCCACAGTCCGTAACTGGTGGTAGACTTGGGAGGACTTGCTCAAGAAATAGAGCAAGAGGCTGTGGGAGGACACCAGGGCAAAGGCCTGCACTACCATGGGCAGTCTGAAGGCAGGCACCAGAGTTCACCTTCCTTTACCAGAGTCTCACTTTCCCATTGGAAAAATAATAGAAGTTTGCTCTCTGCTTGTCTAGACACATAACAGCCTCCATCTGTAAAATGAAAGGTTGAACATAATAGTCAAAGTATGAGAAGGGGCCATCAAATCAAAACTGACTTCTGGTTAGCAAACTTCAATTTTACATCTTATAATTTCTCATTAAATATCAAAAAAGATGAAAACAACACTAAAAAGGACTTAAAAACAATATCAAGAGCAAGGAAAACTGACAATAAGATACACTGAAGTGGAATGAGAAAACGTTGGTACATGACATGATCTAGTTCCGTGGAGCTATTGTTTACAGAGATAGGAAAATGCTTACTTGCCATCTATATTAGTTTCTAGGGCTGACATAACAAAGTACAATAAACTGGGGGAAGGGGGGCTTAAGACAACAGAAATCTATTTCCTAGTTCTGGAGGCTACAAATCCAAAATCAGGATGTCTGTAGGGCCATCCTATCTGGAACCTCTAGAGGCCGATCCTTCCTTGCCTATTCCAGCTTCTGATAACCCCAGGCATTCCTTGACTTATGGCAGGAAAACTCCAACATCTGCCTCCCTCTTCACATGGCCCTTTTCCCTGTGTCAGTGAGTCTATGCTCAAATATCCCTCTTCATTTATAGACGTCAGTCATATTGGATTTAGGACCCACTCTAACTTTAATTTGATTAAACTTGTTCGCTTTAACTTGATTTCATTTGTAAAGACCCTATTCCAAATAAGGTTACATTCACCATTTCCAGGTGGGCATGAGTATTGGGGGGACACTATTCAACCCAGTATACCATCTCTCCAGTATGTATCCTTAAACAGACCGCTTCTCCCTTCCCACTGGTTGGAATGCACATGTGGTGTTGTGAGCTAGAAGAGTTATCTTAAAACACAAAATGGAAGCCACGTGTTAAAGATGCTCCCCAGGCACGATGAAGCTGCCACGTCAGTGATGGACTGCTTAGGCTCAAACTGGTATCTGAGAGAGAAAATTCTTTTTTAAGCCACTATTGTAGGAATAAACCAGCATCTTAATACCACCAGACAAAAGTAGAAATTCATGCCCAGACAGGTTCTGGCAAATTTTTTTGGACAGAATAAAAATTCTAAAAAGATACAGACCAAAAAAAAATAATAAAAATGGGTTTCTTACCAAATGAAAAACATACAAAATATCAAGCTACTTCCAGATATCTCTCTTCAGTTACTCAATGCGAGAAAACAAGTTTTGAGGAGAAAAAGGGCTGTGACTCAAGAATTTTTATACACAGTCAAGTTATTCTTCATGTTTAAAGACTTCAGAAAAATTCTCATATTTGCAAGGTGTAACCGTTGGTCAATCTGATGTAATTATGAATTCCAAAAATATAATTGGATCATGCTTGTAAACTGATCTGTTAATCTGGGCATGATTAAGTTATGATTAGGGCGTTGACTGGGCCACGTCAGTAGGGCGTTGAGCCCCACCCCTTGGTGGGTGGGGAATCGAATATAAAAGGCATGGCAAGAACAGAGTTGAAGCAGAAGCAGTCTTTTGAGAAGCAGTTTTGATGTTGGAAAGAAGGCCCCAGGAGAAGAGAAGCAAGCCATTTGCCTGATCATCTACAGCTGACCTTGTGGAGGAAACAGGAGCTAAGCCCGGAGAGAAATTCAGTCCCGGGAAGAGATGAACCCCAGAAGCCTGAACCCTGGCAAACGCTGGCAGCTGTCTTGCTCTAACACATGGCAATGGACTGTGGTGAGAGAAGAAACAACGCTTTATGGCCTGGTATCTGTGGACTTCTACCCCAAATAAATACCCTTTGTAAAGACCAACCCATTTTTGGTATTTCACATTAGCACCCCTTTGGCTGACTAATACACAAGGATTCAGGTAATATTCCTATGACCTTCTTAAAAATAAGTATGTAAACTTTTTTCAACTTACTGAAAGATAAAGCCAAATAAAGCTCGTTTTAAAAAAAAGACTAAAAGTGAGCATTGAAACTAATTAAATTAGAAATATTTAAATTGTTACAAATATAAATTTAGAGCTGAATTATAAAGTAAATTTACAACTGAATATAAAGCTGAATTTAAATTAAAATTACCCTTGGAGAAAAAGAAAAATATAGTAGTAATAGTAATAAAGTTCCAAAACACATGTTTCATTAGTTCCCCAGCATTTAATATTAGAAAAGGTGAAACCAAAAGCTGAACAAGACATGTTTAGGCTCAGTACAATTCCAGACTAGAATATCCTTTCTGATGTTAGAGGCCTCCTGCCTATTCAGTCTGACTCAAATTCTGTTCTGTGGCCTTGGAACGAGCTGGGATTGAAAGGTGGGAGCAGAGCCTCTGAGAAGAGGAGGTGATCCACAGGGAGGGTCTGGAGAGGCAGGCACTCACATACCAATCCCTTCGGCTCCTGTGGTTACATCAAACCTTCCTCATTCATAAATTCATTTACCATGTACTGAATGCCTATGGATGCTAATCTGACAAGGATTTTCCTTCCAAGAGCCCAGGTTCCAGCACACAGACAACCACGCACCACACCTCATGTAGGGGCAGCACCAGAGGTGTGAACTAAGATCTGAGGGAGACAGAGAGGCAGTCGCTGATTCTGCCCTTGGGCGATCCCAGGGCATCCTCGGAGCCCAAGCCTGCTGCCCACCACAGGAGCCTCTAGTAATGTGGGACTACTGAGCACTGGAAGTGTGAGCAGCCTGAATTGAGATATGCTATAAGTGTAAAATACACACAGAATTTTGAAGACTTAGTCTGAAGAAAAGAATGTATAATATCTCATTCATAAATTTTATATTATTACATGTGGCAATGCTAATATCATTGATATTTGGGTTAAATAAAGTATTACAATTAAAAAAACAAATTGCATTAACAAAGGCTAATAATGTACATACAATGGAATATTATTCAGCTGTAAAAATGAATGAGCTACTGATACATGCGACAACATGGATGAACCTTGAAGATATCATATTGAGTGAAATAAGCCAGACACAAAAGGACATAATATTGTATGGTTTCACTTATATGAAATATCTACAATGTGCCAATTCATAGAAACAGACAATAGAGTACAGGTTACCAGGGATCAGGGGAGGAGAGACTAGGGAGTTAATGCTTAATGGGTGCACTGTTCTGTTTGCAGTGATGGAAAAGTTTTGGTAATAGATGGTGATAATGGTAGTGCAGCACTGTGAATGAGACTAAAACCACTGGATTGTATACTTGAAAGTGGTTAAAATGGGAAATTTTATGCTGTATATGTTAACATAAGAAAAAAAATTTTAATAAAGGAATGAAGGGAATAACAACCAAAATGATCCATTTGTATACAGTAACTAAATGGAATTTCCTTTTAAAAAATACATTGTATTAGTCAATCAAAAGGGGTGCTGACGCAGAGTACCAGAAATCTGTTGGCTTTTATAAAGGGTATTTATTTGGAGTAGAAGCTTACAGTTACCAGGCCATAAAGTATAACTTACTTCTCTCACCAAAGTCTGTTGCCACATGTTGGAGCAAGATGGCTGCCAACATCTGCCAAGAGTTTAGGCTTCCAGGGTTCCTCTCTTCCTGGGGCTTGTTTCTCTCCGGGCTCAGATGCTCTGCTCCTCTGTGTGCTTACTTCCCAGGCTCCAGCTCAAAACTCCCAACTCTGTCCTTTGCCATGTCTTTTCTCTGTGAGTCCCCACCCACCAAGGGGACGGGGATGAAATGTCCTACTGACGTGGCCCAATCAAAGCTTTAATCATTATTTAATCAAGTTAAAGTGAAACCTCTGAATCCAATGTAATCCAATATGCCCGGAGGGACAGACCAGTTTACAAACATAATCCAATATCTATTTTTAGAATTCATAAATAATGCCAAATTGCTACACACACACATAAACGTGTGTGTGTATATACATACATATATACAGACACAGGGAATGTAAATGCTTTCTCAAATACAGCTCTGCTTAAAGACTCCTTTCAAACCAGTATTAACATGGGACTAAATTTAATGTTTGTTTAAATATATACATACAGTACTATTTCTCATCTAGCAAATGACAAATATCCACAAATTTGACCACATACTCTTATGGCAAGATAATGGAGTGATACAAAATGATTCTACCTCTGTTGAGGGAAATTTGGCAATATCTAGCAAAATGACATGCTAGATATTTGACCCAGCAACCCCACTTCTTGGAATCTATCTCAAAGACATATTGGCACAGGCCAATCTGCAAAGGCTGAGGAAGGCTTTTTAAAATTGTATGTTGTGGTTGTTGTTTTGCTAGCTGCTGGAATTCAAGGTAACCTCTGTCAAAACTAGATGGATGCAAGCTTAAGGAAGAGATGCCTCAATGAGCTAATTCCACATATACATTAAAATATCAAAATTTCCAGTACGCAAAAAAAAAAAAGATTGCAAGGCATACAAAGAAATAGGAAACTATGGCCCATGCAAAGAAGCAAGATAAAGCATTGGAAACCATCAAAGAGGAGGACCAGACCTTGGGCATACCAGAAAAAGACCTTAAAATCTGTCCTATATATGTGTCCAAGAAGCACAACATACTCCAAACAGAATAAATCCTAGATTTATTCTGACACACATACTAATTGGAATGCCAAATGCCAAAGATAAAGAGAATTCTGAAAGCAGCAAGGGAAAAGCAATTCGTCACATATAAGGGATCCTCAATAAGACTAAGTGCTAGTTTCTCATCAGAAACTGTGGAGGCAAGAAGGTAGTGTATGATATATTTAAGATACTGAAATAGAAAAACTTCCAGCCAAAAATTCTTCATCCAGCAAAACTGTCCTTCAAAAATGAGGGAGAGTTTAAAATATTCACAGATAAAGAGAAACTGAGAGAGGTCGTCAATAAGAGACTTGCCCTACAAGAATTACTAAAGGGAGTTCTGCAGGTTGAAAGGAAAAGACAAGAGAAAGTGGCTTGGAGTAGAATGAAGAAATGAAGATTATCAGTAAGGGTAACTAAAAGGGAAAATGCAAAACCCAATAGTACTGCAGCATCAATATACAACTTTACTGTCTAATTCCTATAAGAGTCAGAATACAATTGAGTAAGAAAAAGGCATATTTCCTGATAGTGAACATGCACAATATAAAGTAGTAAAGTGGGACAAAAACAACTTAATGAGGGGAAACAGAAGGATATGGGAGCAGAGAATGTGTATGCTATTGAAGCTGTTAGTATCTTTTCAAATTAGTAGGTAATAGATGTAGGTTGTGTAATAAAACCTCAGTATAACCACAAATAAACTATTTTGAAAATATAGGGAAGCGGGTGTGGCTCAGTGGATAGAGCCCCCGTTTACCATATGGGAGGCCCGGGTTCGCGCCCCGAGGCCTCCTTGTGAGGGCACGCCGGCCTGAGCGGTGCGGTGGGCTGATGCAGCAACCTCACGGCAGGAAGCGGCTGTGGCGCAATGGATAGCGCACCC